>JAOXYD010051682.1:0-13307 GCA_028565735.1 Pinacopodium congolense
ATTTAGTGAAGATACTCTAGATTAGGTAATTGAAGTATTGAAAACCTAAACCTTAGTAAAATTATTCAATTTTCTAATCTTTAAAGCATTCTAGATTCCTTTGCATTGATTGGATGTTTATGGGTTAATTTAGATACTTTTAATTTCATAAATCACAATCTTAAGTTCCCTAGATAAGTGTAATATAAGTGGCCTAGTACTGACGATATTTTCATCATGGATTCAATATCTATAATCTTAAATACACTCCACTTTATTACTTGTTAACTAGTATACTAGCCGTAAAATTTGGTCTTGAATTGATTTTGATTTACATGTTAAAATATTGATTTATTTGAGCTTAATTAATACTTAGCCAGACTAAAAAAAAGTTCTGGAAGGTTGTAAATGTGATAATGTTACGTTTTTATTGCAATAAGTAATATGTTCATATGTGTAACTGTGTCAGTGGCATGGAATTGAAAGGAATGAGCTTAGCTGTGAACATGATCAGTTAAGTTGTGAAGAAGCATTACCATGTGAAGTTCGTATTTTGACTGTCTTTCCCTTAAATATATAAAATTTATTAGGATATTTGTTAGCCCTATATGACACTTCAAAGAGGGTGAATTATGTGGCTAAAAATTTTCTAAATTTCACAATCTAATATTTTACCATTTTATTTAAACGCGAAAGTTAAACAATAATTCTAATTTATTAAATTAAATAAAAATAATATATTAAACAATAAAAATAAGTGCATAAAAGTAAAAGAGTAAGGAAGAGAGACACAAATGATTTATCATAATTTGGAGCAATTCACTTGCCCCTACATCTAGTTCTCAACGCCACTTATTGAGATTTTTGCACTATTACAGCAAGAAAATGCAACGTTAGTATTACAATCCTTTTTCAAGGCTCAAGGATAACATTTCACTTTAACTCTCCTTTTCAAGGCTAAGGAATAATCTATCACTCTTTTCTTTCTAAAACTAAGGAATAACCTCACAACCTGACCTAAAAAGAAGTTTTCAAATTTTTTCACTTAAGCTTACTTTGGTGTATAAAAAAGGCTTACTAAAATGAATGCAAAAATAAAGCTCATAAAAGGCCTCACACAAGAACACATCACACAAAACTCACAAAACTTATCTTAAAAACCCAAGAACACTTGTAAAGATATTTGGAATACTTATTAGATGATTAACATATGCTAAACACATCTATTTATACAAAAACAAATGATGACTAGCCATTGTCCAATGGATACACAACATTATAATCCAATAAATGTCTTTACTATTGCAAAATATGATCGTTCTTTAAGTTACACTCTATTTTCGTGACTATCAATTGTAAACGTTCCTCAAGTTATACTCTATTTTCGTCACTATCGATCGACCTATGGCCATGGCCAGTTGACCATATTTTCGTCACTATCAGTTATGAGCGTTCCTCAAGTTACAGTCTATTTTCATCACTATCGATCACCTACGGCCATGGTCAGTCAAACGACTATCAGTTAATCAATCTATCCATTCAGTCGACTAACCTTTGTAGGTTGGGAACTTCTTAACCCTAATACTCCCAAATCAAATCGAAACTAGATTAAACTTATCTTAAACTTTTCTAAATTAAACAAGTTACTAAATTTATTTAAGCTAACATTTCCATTTTTTATGTTATCATTTATTTCAACAATTTGCCCTTTTACACAATTTTTATAAATTTATTAATTCATGCATTTCTATTCAATGAATTTATATATCAAGAGGACTTTCCTTATACACACATATTAATAATAACACAAGTCCTCTTGATTATGCACCTACTTGTTTTTTCTAAGTCATGAATGCAAATTTGCATGTATGAGCCTCTTAATTAACCAAAACAGACTTAGAGAAACTTACAATAAAAATTACATGATAAACTTATATGAAAACTAATTTTCTTCTTTGATAACTTGAGTCTTAATATATGATCTTTATAAACTCCAATTAATCTCTAAGACTCCTTAAGTAAATACACTTGTACTTTGCCCATGGTATCTTTCAACATACTTAAACAAATATTTGTAATAAAAATGTTTTTTCATCATCAAAATAAGGAAGACCCTCACTTAATTTAACAATCTCCCCCTTTTTGATAATGACAAAACCATTTGATATTATAGGGATACAATAAAAATAACCATAAATCAAATACGACATGCTATTTTGGTAAACTCCCCCCAAATGTATCAAAATAAAAAAAGAATTCAAAATCAATCATAATTACTAATTTCATATCAAACTCCCCCTAAATGAGACATAATATCATAGATCTCTCCCATTTTTTTAAAATTAACAAAAATTGCAGATATAAATGATACAAAAAGTTACTACTCCCCTTTTAAGTAGCACAATATCTAACACCTCTCAAAGAGGAATAACACACAAGTAAGATCATAAAGTTAGATGTTACAAATAACATATTAACAATCTCAAAACTTTAATTGTATAACCATAAAACTATCATAACAAATATAAGGAACATAAACCTTCATAAGAAGGAGTCAATGTTATAAAGAAAGTCAAAATGCCATACATCAATGTTAACAAAAATATAGTAATAAGAAAAATAATAAGGTCCTAAAATCATTAAAAAAATGTCTTTAGGTGCGATCTAATGGAGGTGGAGGAGGAAGCCAAGAGAGAATCTCATGAAGCAAACTAGGGTGATCCTCAAGGTCAGACCTCACAAGACCCATATGTTAATGTAGTGAGGCGATCTCGGACTAAGCATCGAAAAAAGCTGGAGGAGGTCCATTAGATGTATCCTTATCATTAAAGTGCAAGGAGACAATATGGCTTGGGAAAACCTCATCCCCTTTAGGAAGAATAGGAGTAGCAGAGTGTTACTGTCGCTAATGAGGTTAATTCATATGATCATCAATATGTAAATATCCCATGCACTTTAGAGAGCTTTGATCAGAGAAGGAATGACACTCAAAATCATCTTCCATAGGAGGAACAAGAAAGTGTTGGAAGATGTGACCTAGGATAAGTGAGGAAGGAATGTTTTCACTTTCCTTCTTAGAACAAACAAAATGAATCATGTTATGTAAAACAAAATCTCCTAGGAAAATCTTCTCTCCTAACATCAAGGTAGAAAGAAAACAATGATCATCATAACCTAAAGCATTAAAGTGACCACTAGAAGAAAGAAAGTTGTATTTAATGAACAAATGATAAAACTTAGGGATAGCACTCAAATTCCTCACATCTTATAGTTTTTGGATAATGCCTTCCTCACTATCTAGTTCAAAAATGGTTTTGACTTTAGTAACTATGAGTGAGTGTAGCACTATGTTTAAACAGACAATCATAGTGAGAAAATTGTTTTTGGATTGTAATTCCTAAAATGTTATTGATGGAAACTCTAGTAATATGAATAGGAACATTTTAAACTTTAGAGACAACATCATACTAATCATCTTCTCAAAACTCTCTAAGGCAGCAAAATAAAATTCGAAAATTTGTGGGACTTGAGAGGGACAAGTAAGAAGAGATTCCCAACCTTGATCAAGAAAAAATTGTATTAGACCCGATTCCTTATAATGCAAGCATGAAGAAACAATTTGATGGTTCTCATAGAGCTAAATGCATAATCTTGGAATTGGAGATAATTGACATCAAAATATTCACCACTTGAGTGACATGGAATCTCCTACTCCTAGAGGTACCACTAACTTGAGTTTTAACCATGATAAGAGTTTAAACAAGGGAAAAACTTAACAAAGACTTAAGAGAGAAACTTTGATATAGCAATAAGTCACCTAAGAAAGCTCTAAGATTGGAGTAAGTGCATGAATATCATTTTGTTTATATTTAATAACAAAAGCTACAAATAAGAATAGGGAAGAATGTTGATGACTAAAAAGTTCAAATATCTTCTAAACCAAAAATGTACTATATAAATGCATGATATGCATTTTAACGATTTCAAAGCATTGAGGACTTAACCAATATTTAGAAACACTTTGAAAGTTCAAAATAAATTCACATAAACTCCTACTACTCTACATTTTAAAACAATACCTTGAAGGATAAGAAATTTTTGAAAAACTGTTAAAACGTTATTAGATAAAAATACTAATAACTCTAATTTAAAATTGCATAGGTTCAAAAACAAGTTTCATTATATGTTGAAATTGGAAATTTTCATTTTCTTAAAGCCTAAAATTAGGGGAAATGAAACTTTCAACCAAAAAAAAAGCAATTGAATGTGCATAAACTTTAGATAAACAACTAGTTGAATTCCTACAATATCAATTTTATAAGATAGCCTTTAATTTGACCATAAATTTAAAAATTCCCAAATTTACTAAACCTAAAATTTGGAAAAAAAACAATTTTAGACACATACATATGCAATTAAATGTTCTAATACCTCAATTATGTTCCTAATTGCATTAAAACATTTTAAATTTGAATCAATTACAAAAATTAAGAGTCGAAATTTGAAAAACCCAATTCTAAAACCCTAACTATGCATGAATTCAAAATTAAATGATTCTCAACGAAATTAAGTGAAATTAAACATTTATTAAGCTTCAAAATGATGCAAAATAATTAAATGAATCACTAATTTAAACGAAAACAAAGAGAATAGAAAACTATGGTTTTACCTAAAATGGAAAAGAGGAAATAATTAAATGAAATTGAAGGGGGGCTTTGGGTTTGGATAAGAAGGTTATCAGTAGCAAGTTTCTAGCTTCCTAGTTGTTAGAGACTCGCTGGAGATGATGGATTTAGCAAAAACCAAGGACAGTAATTAGACTGGGTCTTCGCCAGAAGGCTTCTCTTCAAGGAAAATGAGGGTGGAAGGACATTAGAGAAGATTTTAGAAAGACAATGATTTTAGTTTGAGATTAAAAAACTCAAACTAAGAGGGGTCAGAGCCTAGGGTTAACGATAATGTAGTTTTAAGAAAGATACAGAAGAAATAAAACATAAAGAGGAGTAGAGGTTTTAAAAATTAAAATGTGACATATTAGATATTGGTCAACTGACTTATACCTATTGCTCAACCAATCTTTTCTATAGATTGACCACTTATACACACATACGAAGTTAAGACCTAGACATAGTACAAATTAATCATAAAATGTTTATTAATTTATTTTGATTTAGTACAAAAAAAATTTAGCCATGAATTTCAAAAAAGAAACCGTTTTCTTTAAGTATAAGTACTTAAACAGATTTTATTTTTAGAGATACAATTATTAAAATAATTATCAAGGATTTTCATACTTTGACCTAAATTTACTTTTCAAAAATAATATTTTGCCTCCCAAATTGTATTTCACCATTTTTCTTCTTTTGACTTCCAATTGGTTCAACAATGTATAATGGCAATTTATTCCTTTTTATCCTTGGAGATACCTATAAAAAAATAAATATTTAACTAACCTTTAGCACTCATATCATTTTGAGTTCTTAAGTGCTAGTTTTATACCTCTCGCAACCATTTAACAAAATCTTTATATTTCTTAAACGATCATAACAGAAATAATGAACATGTCCATACCATTCAAAATATGAGCAAAATAATGGATTGCAAGTCTTATAATTATTTTAGTAATCATTTCTAGGCCTAAAAACATTATAAGACCTTTGCTTAACATTTTTCCTAAGTTGAGTAAAAGTTATTCTATTATTAAATTGATGTCAGAGGTAACTTCTAGATTTTTTAGTGTACATGTATGCATGATGCCTAGGTTGAGGTCTACTTATTGAGGCATTTTGAATAGCCCTAAGACTACATTCATCTTCTAAGTTATTCCCCTTTATAAAAATCGTCTTACTTGTAGATGCTTCAATACTATACCCTGAACCATGATTGTCATTTCCTAATTTTTGAACACTTATAATTGTTTCTGATTTTTCCTTTCCCTTAGTAAATTTTGCAAGTGATTTCTTAAAGGATTATACTTCTTTATTTAAAGTTACATTTTCATTTACTAACTCATCATTGTCCTTATTAGTTGATTCTAATTCTTGCATAAGTTTTCCATTCTCTAATTTGCATTCATCTAATTCATGTAGAGTTTTCTTATGTCTATCATGCAATTCCTTCTTCTTCCTAGTCCATTTTTCTATATGATGTAATATTTCTTTATAGGAGTACCTAACTTCACATTCATTTTCACTAGTTTTAGAATGAGAAGGTCTTACCTTATTATATGCCATGAAACAAATGTTAGCCACATCCTGTTCTTTGAAATCGCTTGATTTGGACCATGTGGCCTTTAATGCTTTATTCTTCTTTAATTCTTTCTTTTCTCTCTTTTCTTTCTTCCACTCCTTCTTTTCCTTCTTCTCTTATTTTTATTCTTCTTCTTCTTCTTGGATGTACAAGCATTGTGATCTCAAATGACCTTTATCACCACATTCAAAGCACGTCATGTTAACTAATTTATTTTTAGAGAAAAACTTACCTTTTCTTCACATAATGTGTTCCTCATGAATCTCTTTAATCTTCTTATAATGAGAGTAGGTTCTTCATTTTCACTTCCAATTGATGATTCTTCATTTTTGCTTTCCTCCTTTCTAGAAACTTTGAATGCTATATTCTTCCTTTTGGGAACAACTTCCTCTTCTTGAGTATCCTTCATTCTCATCTCATACATTAATAGTGAGCTAATAAGTTCATCTAGAGGGAGAGCATTAAGATCCTTTTCTTCATGAATTGTAGTCACTTTCGCTTCCCATGACTTTGGTTAAGACATAAGAATTTTCCTAACAAGTTCAACATTCAAATAGGTCTTACTTAGACCCTTTAAAGCACTTATAATGTTATTGAAACGACCATACATAAGAGAGTATGTTAATTTTAAAGCACTTGATGAGTAAAATTTTTAATTTTAGTTTCTTTTACTTGATTTGTGCCTTCATAAGTGATTTCTAGAGTATGTTAAATATCAAATGCACTTTCATACATAGAAATCATATTAAATTCTTCCATACTTAATGCACAATACAAAATATGCATAAGTTTATAGTTTAAAGAAACTAATTTCTTTTCTTCATTGTCCCACTCATTTTCTTTCTTATGCACTATTTCATTTCCTACAAGTTTGGTAAGAATAAGAGTTATTTTTTAAAATCATAATCCATAAATCTGCATTTTCACCCGCTAAATAATATCTCATCTTTATCTTCTAAAACAAGTAATTGTTTCCATCAAAATATGGAGCTCTATAGAGGTTATGGCCTTCTACTTTAGATGACGGAGCAAAAGTATTAATAGAGTACGCTATACTGATCCTTTTCACAATTTCATTAGAATTTAATCTAAGTTACCTACGCCCTTATACTAATTGTTAGCCCTATATAGCACCTAAGAGAGGGTGAATTAGGTGTTTAAAAAATTTCTAAATTACACAATCTAGTCTTTTGACAATTTATTTAAACACAGAAACTAAACATCAATTCTAATTATAAAATTGAATAAAAATTAAAAATTAAAAAATAAAAATAAATGCATAAAGTAAAAGAGTAACGAAGAGAGAAAAAATGATTTATCATAGTTCGGAGCGGTCTAATTGCCCTTACATCTTGTTCTCAACACTACTTATTTAGATGTTTGCACTATTGCAACAAGAAAATACAATGTTAGGTTTACAATCCTTTTTCAAGGTTCAAAGATAACTTTTCACTCTCCCTTTCAAGGCTAAATAATAACCTAACACTCTTTATTTTCTAAGGTTATGGGATAATATCGCAATATCACAAAAATAATTCTTGAAAAAATTCCATTTAAACTAATTTTAGTGTTTAGAAGAGGCTCACTAAAATGAATGCAAAAACTAAGCTCTTAAAAGGCATCATACAAGAACACTTCACACAAAACTTACAAAACTTAGCTTAAAAACTCAAGAACACTTGTAAAGATAGGTGGAATACTTCTTGGATGATTAACACATGCTAAACACACCAATTTGTAAAAACAATGATCACTAGTCATTGCCCAATGAATACACAACATTCTAATCCAATAAATGTCTTTACCATTGCAAAATACGACCATTCCTTAAGTTACGCTCTATTTTCTTCATTATCAGTAGTTCAAAGGCCATGGTCGGTCGACCGACAATTGGTTGACTGATCTATCCATTCGATCGATTGACCTTTATAAGTTAGGAACATCTCAACCCAAATATTTCGAAATTAACTCTAAACTAGATTCAACATATCTTAAACCTTTCTAGACTAACTAAGTTACTAAATTTATTTAAACTAACACTTCCATTTTTTTGTTATCATTTATTTCAGCAAGTTACCAATTTACACAGTTTGTCCAACCTTATTAATTCACGCATTCCTATTCAACCAATTCATAAATCAAGGGGATTTTCCACATACACACGCATTAATCACATAAGTCCTCTAGATTATGTACCTACATGTTTTTTATAAGTCATGAATGCAAATATGCATGTACGAACCTCTTAAATAACCAAAATGAACTAAGAGAAACTTATAATAAAAATTACATAATAAACTTATATGAAAACTAATTCACTTGTTCAATAACTTTAGGCTTTATGTATGATCTTTATAAACTCCAATTAAGCTCCAAGACTCCTTAAGCGAATACACTCACACTTTGTCCATGTACCTATCTTTCAACATACTTAAACAACCATTAGTAATAAAATTGTTTTGTCATCATCAAAATGAGGTGAAACCTCCCTTAGTTCAATAATATTGTATCTATTCTTCCATTTATGACACTTATTTGGATGCACTTTTACTAAATTGAACTTAATTAGGTAGGTATCATTAGCGATTTTTCATGGAAATAGATTAATTAGGAAGAAACGATGTAGGATAGAAGTCTAAAATAAAGTAAAGGCAAAGTGAAAGAAATGCTTGAATAAAAATTCCTATTATGTTGACCTTATTAAAAATTGGGGTTAAGAATAAAGTTAGTTACCAGTTGTGAGTTACGTTATAGCTGAGTAACCAGGGAAAGTTTACAATAAAATGTTTAGCCTATCATCAAAATGCTAAAATATCCTCCAACCAAGTTCAAAAGAACATAACCTAGTTCAGTAATAGGAGGACATTCACGAAAAAATATTTATCATTGCATCGAAAGATTAGTTGATCATTCAAAGTGAATGTAAAAGTAATATGCTTATAATGAAAAGTGAAATTATATTGATCTTCTTATAAAGTATCAAGACAGTTTCATGAATGGTTACTTAGTGCTAGCCTACCTTTCAAATGGTATATAAAATTTAGTGCATGCTTACAAGCGCCATAAATATAAGAATAGGCAAACAATATCTTATTTAATGAGTATATTCAATTCAAAGACATTTGAAAGAAAATAGATCAAGTTAGTGATTTAGATCTTCTTGCATGGTTGATGTTCTTTGGTAAGTTGCTTCTATTAAAGTCTATGCCATTGTTGCATGATTGTGTTTGTGTTTTTGTGTGTATGTGTGTGCTTTTTTTTATGTCTTTAGTTTTTCTTAGGGACAGGCAAAGTTTTTAGTGTAGGGAAGTTAATAGGTGTGTATTATAGTGTGTTTCCTAGGTGGTAAAGTGTGTTAATAGGTGTTTTTAAGGTTATAATCATATGCTTAGGACTTAAATTTTTGTTATTGTTAATGTTTTAATTGTTTTGTGTGATGATTGTTAATTTAGGGTAAGGATTAATCTTATTTGAATGATTATCTATTTTTTTATGTGGAGTTGAAGCAGGAAGTCACTTGAAGGAGATAGAGAAAAAGCTAAAGAAGAAGCAGGGGAAACAGCCTTTTGCATAATCGTGCACACTTGTGGTTAGGAAATTTGATGCTCTTTATCACAATTGTGCAGAATGCATGATCATCCAATGTCTAGAATATGCTAAGACACATAATTCATGCATTTTTTTATCATTTGAAGCTATTTGTAGCACAAGAACAAGTGGAAAGCCTTATAAGTTGCCTTAAAAGGGTTAAGAAGTATTTGAGGAAAAATAAAAACATAAAAGTGGCAGCTGGAACAAGAGAAACATAAGACCAAATAACAAAAAATGTAACAACTCAAGTTCCAAATTTTCCAACACAAGGTCAACAAAGAGAAGACATTCAAGTTGTAATTCTTTTCTTCTAATCTTTTCTTTGTTTGCCTTTGTATGATAAATCTGTATATTTGTGATTTGATCATAGTTATGGATTGCTAAACTTCTTTTAAGGGTTACTCTTGAATTGTTTTGTTAAACTCCCATCTTGATGATTCAATACATATATTCTTTATGATGTTTATTGTGCTTGTTTTCTGATTTAAATCAAGAGATTAAGTTATATATTTGTGTTATGTTATACAATGAGAGTTAGTGCCATAATAAACCTATAAACATTATGTTATTAGGCAATTGAATGGAGATCTTAATTTTTTGTTAACTATCCATAGGATTGCTTCAAATCCAATAATATTATTAGGAAGAGTTTTGAAAGATCGAGAGATTACAATTTAATTTCTATCTATTTCAATTAGGATTATTTGATTAGATCTCAAGAGAGGGTAGTAAAAACCATAGGCTATCTAGGGTCAAGTATCGTTAAATTAAAAAGGTGATGGAAAGACAAAATAAAGATAGAAGCAATTCCTAAGTATTTTCCATTGGTTAATCTCAAGTTTACTGCTACACTATTAATTGTTCAATTGTTAATTTATTATAGTTTAGTTTATTTTTAGCTACATCTCTATTATTTGTCTTAAAACAAAGTGCAATTGAAGTTGTTAGGTGACTAATCACAATTCTTAAGGGAACAATACTAGTTATACTATAAAGATACGATCCATATACTTATGTTACAACACACACTACACAATAGTGGTCTAGTAACAATCTTTGTGGGATGACAATCTAGACTTCTATTAGTTATACTATTATACAATAGGTGTACTTGCCTATTAGTGGTATTGGTATTGTTAAATTTAATCTTTTGGAGTTTATTTTAATTAAAACTTATAGGACTATAAAAGACTCATCAACTACAGGAAAACAAGCAATATTCCATTCGGGATTCTCATAATCGGGTCAATTCAGTGAACATAGTCTCTAATAAGCATGCAAACATTTGTTTAAGTATCTCCATACTTTAACATGTGAGATAAACTACTTTCTATATAGAAAAGAAACATAAGATGTGCTAGCCTTACTATTCCATTAATACCCCATCTTGATGAAACTATTACTTAGAACAATTTAAGAATAATAGTAAAATACAATTTAAGTATCATAATTATGATCTCATCATAATTTCTAATTGTACTTTCCAAAGATTTTAGCTTTAATAGTAACAATTAAAAAATACATAAATATAAAGAATGCCTTTATTAAATAAATTTACAATGTCATATCTGCACTTGCAACCAAACTATTGGTTGTAAAGGCAAAAGATAAAGATAATATGAATGATTAAGATTTTTAAGAGGTAATTCCCTAGAACTTATATTTTTTTAATCTATAAATAATTTTTTTGAAGGTCCAATCAAATTACTAAGTTAAAACATTTAATTCATTCATGAAATATATAATAATTAAATTTAAATTATATGGCATGCATAAAAGTATTATAATAACTTAAAATTTTAAAGATGACATGCATTGTCTTAAATATAAAAATTTTCATATAACTTTTTTAAGGTAAAACAATATCATTAACCAAAAAGCGAGCTACACATCAATAACGGTTGGTAGGAAAGCAATTAGCATATAGGGCATCTGAATGAACTAAACAGGTGTATCCCATAATAATCAAGGAGATTTAAGGCACAACAAGTAGAGAACTAACTAATTTGATATGAAAGTTGCTAAAGGTTAGGCCTAGATGCTGAGACACATCCTACATTCAATCCGTACATCTCCACTTATTCTTAAGGGAATCACTATTGTCTTTATGTATATGGTGAGCTAAGATTTACATCCTTATTAATGCAATCAATTCTTGTAAGAGGCTGGCTATAAAATTTCTTAAATCTTAGAAGGTTCTTTGATTCCTCTGTTGCCATGTTGCATCTATTGCATTTCATATCCCACTTCTTGAGATGGTGTTGTTGAAAAGTCCAATTAATCAAATGTGCAGATTAGATGCTACAGAGGTTATGTAGCAAAGCCTTTGAATCTAATTCCATAAGTAGATAAATATTAGAAATTGAAAAAAATATTTAATGGATTTCTACTCCTTATTACACAAGACACAAATAGATAAAATGGTGAGGAATTTAATCAATCTATCAAAAGTAATGAGTCTTTCCTTCATAGCCAAACATAAAATGAAAGATGACCATTGGGAAGCTTGTTTGAACCAAACTTTCTTACTCCAACTAATTCTAGGCCAATGTGACCTTAACAAGTCCCTATAAGAGGAGTTATTGAAAGAACCAAAAAGGTGTTTAGTCCACAAAATCTTGCCTTATAATGACTATTTTATATTGAAACTAAGAATTGGCGCTTTTGCTATAAAAGAGGGAAACTATTTCAAAATGGGATGATAATTTATCATGGTATATTTAAGCATGCATTGTTAAGAATAAATTTTCTATTAATGAAGTGCTTATGGAGTCTACTAAAAGGGCCTATACCCATCTAATTATCATGCCAGAACAAGATTAGGTTGTCATTACTAGGTTTAATTTAAATATCCTCGCCAATCCTCTCCCTCAATCTCAATGAGTGATAGGGATGAATTTTATCGTATTTCTATATATGTTACAATGTCATTTCATCTCTATTTTTTAATTTAAATGCTTAATTTGTGTTCCTTTTGCGTTTACATGCAGATTTGACCTTAAGGCATGGATACAAGTTGAAAGGGCCTTGTTTTGAGCAAAATTGGAGCAAAATTTGGAACTATAATTGGTGTGGAACAAATTTGAGGGCTTAGAACATTATTATATGAGGTTTTACACCAAATTTTAAGGCCAAATGACTAGCCATGAAAAGTTCAAAAAAAAAAGATCAAGACAAGCTCGTTTGAACTCTAGATTTCATTCAGGTGATTGGTGGATGCATTAAGAGCACTTTTAGGGCTCAAATTAATTGGAAATTTTATGGTGAGCAAGATAATCATGTGAGGAACCTGCATACAAAATTTCATGTCAATTGGAGATGCGTAAGGGGAGTTATGGCAGAAAAGGAGATCAAAGGTCGAATCTACCAAATAAAACGACAACACCTTAAGTTAAACGACATCCATGCATAAAAATGGTGGAGGACGTGCATGCATGGGTTTTTAATTAACAAAAGACCTAGAGACAAGGGAGATTAAGTGGGTTGGT
>JAOXYD010051693.1:0-13307 GCA_028565735.1 Pinacopodium congolense
GCTCTAGTGTTTAATGCCTTGTATTCTAAGTAATCTATGGACCAAGTAGGTTAATTGAGAGTATAAGAGAAGAGGGGGTGCCTATGACCATTAAGAATAACTTGTTTAAGTAAGGTATGTCCTAAACCAATCCACTATTTTCAAATTTAGGAAACCTAACCCAAATTAAGTCCGAAGCCTTAGCTATTTTTAGTCTCTTAAGTCAAGTGTTATTGCATTTAGTTCATCTTGCATCTTGCATATTTTCTTATATTGCTTATTTTGCATAATATTTAACCTAATCAAATTCTGGATTTTTGAGTTAATTGTGTATCGATGAGTTAATTTACTTGCATATTTGACTTTCCCTGGGGAACGATAATTGGTTTTACTCTATTTTATATTACTTTTTAACGAGGTTCACTTGCCTCAATTGTTTAGTTTAGGTTAGATTCTTCATATATACATTGTTTTAATAAGACTAATAATAAGCATGTGAAAAAGGATTGTAATTGAACGATATATTCTTGTTAAAGTTGTAATAAGAACCAAATCTCAACAATGGAGATGTGGATTAGACTTGGAGCAAGTGAATAGCTCCAAACTAGAATAAATTCGGTGTTTTTCTCTTCTCTCTTACTCTAGTTATAATATTTACTTGATCGGGTGAATTTGTGCTATTTGTTTAACACTTATCTCACACCTTTATAACAATAAAAATTACACTTAACAAGATCTTAAACTTGACTAAACCAAGTGTTTAAATTGACTTACAATCTCACTTGAATCAATGCAATAAAAGAACACTTAAAACTACACCAAAGCTCACCAAAACTTCAGGAAAAAAACACACACATAAAACACCTTAAATCACTTGCATACTTGCTTCACTACACTTGGATCCATAAATAACCATGCAAGACATCTACTTATAGTAAAAACTCGGCCTACTAGTTATATATGATTGTTAGGAAATATTAAAATCCATTAAATTCATTTTTCTATGGAGAAATAGTGGTTGGAACATGTATCCCTTAAGCAAGATTTACCAGGCCTATATAGCAGTCCACCAGTCGCTGGTCACTATTCAATCAATACATGTCCATCGATCCAATCCTATACACAAGGACATATTAGGTCAGCTAAATGAAACAAGTTGGTTAACTAGTCCTTATACACACTAGTTTTTCACATAATTTTCACATTCAAGCATATCTAAGTTGACTTAAAATAATTCCTAACACTTCCAAAAACTTTCTAACACTTTCTTTTCAATATTTAACATATCTTAACATATTTTCAAACACTTTCTCATATGATCTTTGAAAATTTTAACTATTCTAGCACATTCACATAACTTAACCTCTTTTCATACAAGTCTTAACTCATTTACACACATTCACTCAATCTATCTTCAAAGCTCATCCTAATATCTTTTAATACTTATTTCAACCATATATGATTCTAATTCTCTAAAAGAATTTTAGTGTATCAAGAGGATCTTTAAAAACCATTCACACATAATTCCCCTTGATTATGTATCCTATATGTCAACTCACTAACTATAAATGGAAGATGCATAATGTGAAGTCATTAAGAAAATAGAAAGATCAAGATGAGACTTACAATAAAGAGATAAACAAAAGCCTATTCACTTATACTATCCTAGTGCTAGATCTTCCATCCATCAACTCTATTTTCAAGTAAACACTCTTTTGATCCAAAACTCCTACTTCTATCGAGTTGATCTTCATCCAACACCATTTATGATTCAAAGCTTTAACTCGGGCTCTAAAACATGTTTCTCAATACTTGTTCCTTCAAGCACATAAGTTATCTTTGAATATATTTTTTCAATACATCAAATACAATAAATACATAGTGGTAATGTTTTTGCATCATCATAACTAGATGAAACCACCTTTAATTCAACAATTTCCCCCTTTTGATGATGATAAAACTCTATGATATTAGAAACCATAACAAATAAAGATATATTCATACTAATATCACATAAATTCTCCCCTTTTTTGGAATCATCAAAAAGTTTAATTACTCAAAAGCATGTCGTTCCAATACGAATTAACCTTTCCTAATGACACTTATTAACTTTTATGATTTTTCTCCTCCTTTATATCACATCAGTAGATATCATAAGTTAAAAATTTAATCAATATCATAAATTCTTTAAACTAAATCATAAACATCATCAAATATCCATACCAATTATATGGCATTATTATCACCAAAACTTAAAGTTATCACAAAAAAAAAAAATTTCCGATTCCACTTAGAACCACTTATAAGTTCACTTAATTATACTCCCCTTTTACGTAATATCAAAATCAACAAGATAGGCACATTAACTTCATTCGTCAAAATTCAACATCATTACTTCAATCACATATCCAAACTTATCAAAACTCAAAAGAAATCATCATATATATAAAAACTATTTTTAATTAAAACCTCACACAATATCATTCCAAGACTCATTTCATTAATAACATTGTATTTTAAAAACTCCCCCTAAATTTGTTATCATTTTTTGTAAAAATTTTAACAAAATTAAATTTAAGTTAAGAAACTTAAATTTTACAAACTCAAACTTTAATTAACCAATTTTACAAAGTCTCCCTAAGTTCATGCAATATCACTTTTCAAAATTTCAAAGTCATATGTCAAGGAGTGAGTGTTGAACCAAGAGTGATTTTACCTTTATTTTGATGATGACAAAACTATGAGATATTAGGAACTATAATAAGTAAAAATGTATACAAAGTAAAAACTACATACAAAAATTTTGCTTCCTTTTAAACTAATATCACACATTCCCCCTTTTTTTAATCAACAAAGAGTTCACATACTAAAAGGCATACCAATCAACATTTCCTAATGTCACTTAAAAATTTCAAAACCCTATTAAAACACTCTTAAATTTGCTCCCTCTAACGCTAATGACAGTCAATTTGTTTTTGTATTCAATGCTAACGCTTATGCTATGTTTTAAATTTTTTTTAAAAATTAATTCTATACTATGCACAACTCTAGGCAAGTTCACCTGTCACTTATCATAGTATATTGGTAAGTTGAGTATTGATACCATGAAGAATTGTCAATAAGTACTAATATAAAAGTTGATTTATTAATTAACCTATTAAATTGATGATTTTTAATTAAATATTAAAATAAGTCAACTTAAATTACTAGTTAGCAATAAGTTAAAGGACAAACTTGATCCAAAAGGAGTTAATATTAGGAATAATAAGTCTAAATCTCAACTATATAAAAAACACTTAAGCATTCAACTCAAGTTATATTTGTAGATTGTAATAATAAATAACTTGTTTCATAAACAAGTGAATCAAATAAAACACAAATTGTCATTCTCATTTAAGATACAAATTTAAGATACAAAGAAACAATGAAGCAAAACTAGAAGGAACGTAAGTAGAGATTTATAATTTTCATAATATGACAACTTCCTCTCCTGAACTTCTTTCTTCTAGTCCAATAACCTAAGCGACTTCAACACCTTGAAGTTTGACAATATAAACTAATATATATATATAAGAAATAAAGATATAAGATTAAGAGAAACCAAAGTAGAGATCGAGAGTGATAATAATGTGGCCACTACTCTTCAAAGAATTTTTACTCCTATTTTCATAATCTTAGATTCTTTTTTACCTTAAAACAGTAACATAATAAAATAATGAATACAAAGGAAAAATAAGATAAAGTTAAATTAAACTAGTGTAAAGATTAAGAATATTCATGATATAGCAACTCTTTCTCTAAAACTCTTTATTTCTAACTTAATAATCCAAGCTAATTTGATTTCCTTAAAGGTCTTTCCCAACAAATCAAACAAAAAATGTCATTCTCATTCAAAATAATATATAGATTTTCGTAACTAACAATAGAAATTCAAGATATAAAGAAATAATAAACTAAAACTATATGAAATTTAAGTGGAGATTCGGAGTGTTCATAATATGACAACTTCCTCTCTAAAACTCCTTACTTCTAATCTAATAATCCATGATTCTTTAGCACCATGAGGTTCAACAACATAGACCAATAGATATAAGAAGTAACGAGATAAAATTAAGAAAAACCAAGGTAGAGGTGGAGAATGATCATAATATGGTAACTCTTCTCTAGGGACTTTTGCTCCTAATCTAATAATCCAAGTTTCTTATTTAACATAAGTCATGAGAACAATCAAATAATTAATACAAAAGGAATACTGAGATAAAGTTAGATGAAACCATAGTAGAGATTGAATATGGTCATGATATTCTAACTCTTTTTGTATAACTTTTGCTTCTAACTTAATAATCCAAACTCCCTTGATTGCCATGAAGCTATTTCTTAGTGAATTTTCTTATCTCAAACCTTTAGCTGTCAAAACATTAATTGAAAGTGTTAAGGAATGAGGTTGGATGTGATTGGAGAAGATGTAGCAAAATGTGGCTAGAACCTAGCCTCCAAGCTCTCCTAAAATGATCTCATATCATTCCTTAAATATCCTTGATGGCTTCCTAGTTAAGAAACCCTAAAATGATGAGGTACATGCAATGAAGCTTCTATTTTAAATTTTGAATAACAATGGTAATAAAATAGACCATAACGGCATTGTTGTATGGAACCGTTATTCTACTAACTTCATCTAGAAGTGATTATAATAGCATCATTATGATGAAACATTATGCTTCTGTCTTCAATTCAATACCACAATGGTGGCCCCCTTTTGGACCATAATGACATCATTGTTTTTCACTTTTATTTTTGGAAAATGATTCTAAAATTGCTCTTATTTGTCATTTTTATCCCTTTAAATGAAAATGTACCTATGCTTTATAAAAACAAGTTATAAAAGTCTAATTAATTAGATAATGAGTAAAATTAATCAAAAACATATCAATAAATGTTTTTTGATTATAGTTATCAAGATTATCAAGATTATAGTTAATTAACTAAGGAATAGAAATTATATTACTTGAGAAATAGTATAATTTAATGAAGGGATTTTTCAATTTAAGTAAATTGGGTTGGAAATTAAATTAAGATTAAACGTTGAACATGATAACATATTAGCAAAATTATTCATTAGGTTCTATTCTTATCAATTACATCTTTATCTAGTAAAGTGTTTTGGGATGTGTTTTTAATTAATTGTATAATTTTAATTTAATTAATAATTTAATCAATCAATAAACAATTTGGTTAGATTATATAACAGAGAGATGGATAGTACTAGTCGTTGTGATCCTTATAGGATGGTAATCGCATTCACCTTAGGCTATACTATAAAACAATAGGTGTACTTTCCTTATTAATCCTAGTATATCTTAGTTTATAATCCAAGTATTTATAAAACTGACCATAATTTTTTTTTCTAATTTTATCTTTAATGTTCTAATAAAACAATTTATAATCATAAACTAACATTAATATCTAGCTATATGTCATGACAATTCAAATATTAAAAATGTCGAAGTGGTTTAACTAAACCTATCAATGCATTTTTATGACGTATAATTTAAAATTTTTTCCAATCATTCCAATTGGATATAAAGTATATAATTATTGTTTACTATATCGAAATATAATATATTCATTCTTAATGATTAATAATTAATTTATAATTGATATTTAAAAACAATATTTTCAAATCATATTTCACTTTGTTAAGAGAATTCTTAAATCATTATTATCAATGGATTGTTCTCACTAACCACTTTAAAGTAATGAATCACTTATTAAGGTATTTATCTTTATATAATTTATAATGTATTTAAGTACTACATATTGAACTACTTAATATAATAAGTTTTAAGTAGTATCAAAATATAGTAATTCCAATTTGAAATAATTTAATAGTCTCAATTTTCAGTGATTAACAAAAGGTGACTCCACTATTATTTTGATGATGACAAAGCCATCATATGACTTTGTGGTTATTATGTTTAATGTTTTAAGAAGATAGGTTTAAAGAGATATGTTTTGGCATCTAAGAGCTTATATGGAGTATAAGATGAACAATTTAAGAAGACCCAATCTTGAAGATTGAGATGGTAATTTGAATAGGTTTATGTTGCAATTTTTTATGTAGTCTTTCTTGATCTTCTTATAGTAATTGAAAGGGATTAAACCATACATATTTAACCATGATTAGCATTTATGCATATAGTTTTATAATTAAGAGGAATTATATGAGAAATTATTTTAAAATGATACTCTTAATACATAAAAATGTTTTTAGAACATTCTTTGATGACTGTTTTAGAAGTGTTAAGAATTGTTTTGAGGTGATTTGATTGTGTTTAAATGTGCTAAGCTATGTTTAAAACTAGTCTAATGTAAGATTGATCAACTAGTAGTTATCAACTAGTGACTGGTCAACCAGTTGATCCTAAGTTAGTCATTCCTTATTTCCTAACGTTTCTTGGCTATTAAACTTAGCAAGCTTATTTGAGATTATAGTGAAGTTAGGGATATTTCTAGGGATTGTTAGATTTACCTACTTTAGATGAACTAAAGATTTACTAACTTGTTCGAATCTATAGGCTAACATTTTAGCTAAAGCACCAATTATTTAGATTCAATGATCGATAATTGTCTGAGAATCTCAATGATACCTTCATTCCATTTCATTGATGTTGTTATTTGTTTATCATCTTTGGCATTGTGATTACCTCTTTAGCTGCATTCGTTACATTTTAGCTTATTCAATTCTCATTGCATCTAGGTTTTTATTTTTATTTTTCCATACAACATTTGAAATAGCATTTGCATCATAACTCCTTGTAGTTCGACCTTAACTCACCCTATTGCACAGTTAGGCAGTTAAGAATTTATGATTTGGTTGTTTGAGATGAGCCATTATTGGAAAAAGGAAGGCAAGATATGTGAAATTTGTTTATTTTCTAGTCATTTAATTTATTCATACCCTACTTTGCAAGATGACTAATAGGTGCATGCTATCGAAGTGCCCCAGAGTCAATAATAAGGGTATGATACTTATGCCCCGGAATAAAATCCAGGATGGGAATATCATCCAAACTTATATTATGTGTGTCACCAATAAAGAAGTGGTGCCAATTTCAGACCTTCTACCATGCAGTAGCCACATGAATATAAACCCCAACCTAGGTTTTACCAACAACAACTATGGCCTCCTTCACCTTTATAACCACAAGCTAGAGGTATGTCTTTATATGAGAATGAGAAAAGTTTAACTACTAGTACTTTGCAATTCTAGTAATAGACGAGGAGTAGATTTAAGAATTTGGAGACTTGGATGAACTAGCTAGCAGACACTGTGGACAAGTTACAGACCCAAGTTTCCAACTGACTTCCAAGTCAACCAAAGCAAAATCCAAGAGAGAACGTTTTTTCCATCTTCGTGAGGAGTGCTAGAAGAGAAGAGAAGGGGGAGTTGAAAAGAAGTAAGTGAAAGAAAAGAAGGAGGATTAGGCATCCTAGTAGGTTAGCAAGGAGAGAAGATAGAGCGAAGCTGAAGGAGAAGTAAGAGGAGAAGAAGGAATAGTTGAAGGAGAAGCAAGAAGAGAAGAAGGAGAAGGAACAATTGATCATGAACATTTTCCATAGGGTAGAGGTTAGTAGACCTCTACTCGAAGCTATTATACATTTTTTAAAGGAATGGAGCATTTGAGAGCTTAATCGGATCCATAGCCCATCTTAGCTAAAGTACCATTTATTTATATTCAAAGATCAATAATTATGCAGGAATCCCAATGGAACCTTTAACCCATTTCTTTAATATTGTTATTCGTTTATCATATTTAGCATTATGTTTATCTTTTTAGTAGCATTCATTATATTTTAGCTTATTCAGTTCTCATTACATCAAGGTTTTTGTTTTTATTTTTCCATACAACATTCGAAATAGCATTTTCATCCTAGCACTTTGTGTTTTAACCCTAGCTCACTTTACTACATAGTTAGGTAGTTAGGAATTTAGTATTTTTTAGTTTGTGATGAGCTATTAGCTTTGGAAGATGACCAAGACTAATTGAAGAGCTAGCCTTTTAAGTGATCTAATCCTATACCTATTCTTGGTTTCGCATTTTAAATATATGCTAAGTTTTATCTCACAAGTATACAAAAACATCACATTCAAAACATAAGGGATTCATGCTTTTTATGATACCCCTCCATGCTTATAATTTAGATATACTATCTCCCTTATTTTAGGTATATTCATTTTTTTAACATATCATTTAAAACTAACTAAAATATAAAAGGAATTTTTTAAAAGATTCTAAACAAACCAAATCAATGTGTATTAGGGAAATTTAGGGGCATGAGGTCTAAAAAAATCCCTACAAGTGGAGTTAGTAAACATAGTTGAAGGACTTATAGTACAGAGAATTTGATCCTCTTTGCTTAGCTTAGGCTTAGCATTTAGGAGTATACTTCTAAAGAACTAAGAACTTTTAAAGTTTAAGCTACATTTAATGCCTCTAATTAAAGTCTCCATTCGAGAATTAAGTGGAATGATGTGTTAAAACTGTTATACCTCTAGAATGGAATTGAATGATCTGCTTTGTTTTATGTTATCATTCTACATAAAGGTTAAGTTTTCATTTTAAATTCTATAAAAAATTTCAATGCATAAGGAACTTCTTAGTCTTAAGATGTTTTGCATAGTGCAGGTAGTATTAGCTCTTATATTGTAGCTCTAGAAACTATTGTTTTTTAGGTAAATTTAGTGTATCAATTTAATCTAAAGTGCCTCTCCATCTTTAATAAATCTATAAACCTTTCTTGTTAAAATAGTTTTGATGGTAGACGAAATGGAAGCAATTACCAACCCACCTTTTGCTTTAGGTAGGTTAACCTTTTCCATTTGGCCTTTGCTACACTTCTCCTTATGTCATCAACACTCCTATATCTCCATCTGTAATAAGTTTTTAAGCTTCCTTTCTATTGTTTTGACTAGTTCCTTAGTTAAAATTAGATAAGAAGACAAAAAATAATGCATTTTTCGATAAAACCCTCCAATGATAAAACTTTGTTACACTAGCTATTAACCTCTTAATAGTTATGTCCAACAGGTTTCATAGTCATTAAAGGAAGGTTTTTTTTAGATAATGGATAGGCCTAGGTAATCAAAAGGAAGCTCCCTAATTTACAAGCCAAGCCTCTAGAAAATATGACTATATAGGCTAATGCATCTGCTAAGAAAGCTATATGACTAAGCATTTACTAATATTAGGTAAAGTAAATGACGTTAAATATATTTTCCTTATGTCAAAGTAGTATGTAATGTATGCTGATCTTTAATTCACGCATCCTTAATATTAAGATCAAATTACGATATTACCATTCTCTTCCCCTCCTAATCTACATTAATGAGTGTAAGGATTATATGAAGCTAAATAAATAGCACTCCTTCAGTTTGATTTTGATCTTTTAAAGCTTAGGTTTGAGGTCATTTCACATAATCATTTGACAATACTCATATAAGATTATACAAAAATGTTTGTTTATAAATGCCTTTGATGTTGAATATAATTATGAAAAAGGTTGGAAAATTAGTTAGATCAAAATATGAAAGGAAAGACGAAAATTAGTGGAAATCACAACCTAGGTCACGATCATGACCTAAGCCATGACTTTGCCAAAATAAGAATCAAAATGTTTCATTATCCATTGTGAATCACAACCATAATCACAGTTGTGATCTTGGTTATGATTCAATCCATCCATAATCTCATGGCCTCTCTTATGGTTTTGATTCTAGTTTCCAACGTGTATATAAGTTGTCTTATGGTTTTTCATGAGCTTTTGACTTTAGAAAGTAGCCAGCTATCGACTAGAGGAGAAAAACTCATTGATGGGTGTCTTATAGTCCTTTAAGTTTCAATAAAATAAAATCCAAAACCTTAAATTGATAATAAAATAACATTTCTAATGAGAATTACTAGATTAGGAATGAAAATTATAAATCTAGGACCTAGATGATTAATTCCCTTCAGACATACACATATTCACTGTTTAACTTTGATTTTATAATTCAACTAGATTTACTTAGACCTTAGGATCCTTAAATTGAATTATACTCTCTCTCTCTCTCTCTCTCTCGCTTATATAATTCCTATCCTCTTAATTGATTAATCATAATTTTTTAATTAATACTTCAATTGGAAGTAGTATTCTGATCTATGAATCCTACTGTTTTGGTTAGATTCGTACATAACCTATAAAGCTCGTATAAGTCTATCTTTAGATCTCCATGCAAGCCTCTTTACCTATGGATTAATCTATTAATATAAATAATCGCTCCTTATAGATGTATGAAATCCAATATGGAAATGAAACTTATATTTGTATGTAATTCAAAACAATACATTGTATCTATAGATAAATCTAGAATAAACACATGGAAATCCATATAATAAATTAAAGAAAGAAAAATTGAAACTATATCTTAGGGTTCATATCATCAAGATCCTATAAGAATTTAGTTCTTAAAAATATTAAAAGAAAAAATAATAAAAGAAGATAAAAGGTTACAAAACTTATTCTTGTAAAGTATTTTAAGGCTTAAATCTTGAAAGATAATTGCTAGAAATCAACCTTAATCTTTAAATGTTGATGAAACTCCTCAATCTCCTTCTCAATTTGCTCCAAAATCAACTTAAAGTGCCTTAGGAAGGGTTCTTGGTCTCTTAGTGGTGGCTCTAAGCTTAAAAAGATCAAAGCCCTTAATTAAAAACTAAATTTGAACTTAAATAGGAGAGGATCCTAACTGTCCCATAACCAAAGTCACAATTGTGGGACATCATATGAAACTGCATATATAATCAAAGCCAAGATCACAGTTGTGATCTTGACCCTAAACTTGATTGTCTCCTTTTACTCAACTGGTGTTTCTCTAGGAAAGTTTCATGGCTTGTGCCATAATTGTAAGGTAGGGTGTAGAACTCACTAGATTGACACTTTTCTTCTCTCTTTTTTATTTCAAAAATCATCTAACTTCTTTAATTCTTCAAAATGATCCCCAATACTTACAAAACATTATAACTTCTTTTATGTTTCAAAATTATCCTTAATATCTACAAAACTTTCATTTTTACTAAAATCATCATAAGCAATATCATATTCAAATTTTAACTCAAATAGTCATGCAATTCACATGAAATTAACCTAAAACTTGGGATTTTAACTATGATATCATGCCTAAATTACATCTAAAATGAGTAATATCAAATACCCTCAGACATGAACTATTACTTGTCCTTAAGTAATGACTTAGACACCTCATTCAAAACAATTATAATCAAAAGTTAAAAGTTAATTGACAACAAAAATTACAAATCAATGGAACTAATATAGTTTACATGTCCTGATTTCATCATCTTAAAAACTTACTTTCACATTAAAAAATAACAATTATTAATAAGAAATATTTCGTGAATAATATTAGACATCTAAGTAATTTCATATAGATCACTACACAAATTAAGTTAAAGGTGTTGTAAAAATTTTCAAAATTTAAATTAAAGCATTTATTTAGAATTCACCTAGCATTTTAATGTAAGGGTAAATAGCTTGTCATGAATGATCTCGGTTACTTAACTAGGATACTCATGTAAGCTTGTTTAAGATGTCAACTAAACTGTTGACATGAATGTGAATACCTAGTTATAAACATTTACTTAGTTAGATCACCCTCTAAAACGACTATAATACTCACATATAGATCACCCTCTAAAACGACTATAATACTCACATAAACTTTAACCTTTTATTGATACAAACCCAATGGAGTAAAAATATTCTTATTTAATTAACAAATGCATTTTTTTTCACATTAAGTTACACATCCTATTCTAAATCATGTAACAATGCATACATAATATCACTAGACAACTATATTTGATAAAAGGGTTACTAAAAACATGTAATTTACATAAAAAATGAAAAGAGAAAAAAAGTTAGGGATTAGAAATTAGTCAAAAGTTGTACAATATTCACCATATCAAATACACTCAATGCATTAGAATACTTCAATCAATAATCAACTAAAAATCCAAATCATTGTAATTGAAATATCCCATATAACCACTCTTAAAATCTCAACAATTCAAGTGTATATGGTATAAATGGATAGAAAACTCTTTTCCCCCCGCACTTAAGTCAAATTGACCTTAATTTGAGATTTAGAAAGAAAATTAAACGCAATAAGTATATGAAAAAGAGAATAGTACTGCCTTGACAAATTATGTTTAGATGTAAGCAAGGTCGAGATCGTACCATTCCATGTGAATACTTGAAGAAAGGAAATCGCATCTTGTTTTCATTCCTAAATATATTCGTTAGGTATAAACTTTTTTTAAAAGTTAGATCAAGAGTGATAAAATAACATAAATAAAAACCTTTCAAAATGTATATGTTTAAAACATGAAAAGCATAAAACTCAAAATTTAAAGTTCAATCAAATGAAAAAGTTATAATGCAATCCTAGAATACAACATAATGCAATCTTAGAATACAACAAATACTAAAAGTCATGATAGAAAACATGTAACAGATAAGAAGAACGTTGCATTGCCTCATATCAAGCATTTCTTTAAGGTCTTTTAGCTGGAATTTAATGTTTGAAAATCTTAATCCTCCTTTTGGATCCATAGTCTAAAACTTGTTTCTCATTTCTTTGATGGTGTGCCACCACATGATTCCTCACTATATTATAATTAGATTTCATTTTCTAGCACTTTTACCCTTCACACAACCACGTGGCACAAAATCTTAATATGAAACCCATGTTTGATGCTCAAAAGCTATAATAACAATAAAGTCAACATCCTCAAAAGCTTCCTTATTTTCTTTAATGTCCTTGTCCTAAAAAATTTTCTCAATGTTCCCATTACAAATAATTTTTAGCTCCTCTTTTGTTTTAATTAAATTTACACATTCTTGCTCCCTTAGCTCCTCTTTAGCAATCTTGCTCATATTCGGTAATTGGTTCGACTAACTGCCATCTTGATTTCCAAGTTGTGATGAGAGGCTTTTATTTTCTCTTGATTAGTCTTGTTGCTAGATTTGAATTTACTTAAATCTACACAAAATGTCGATGTTGACTCCTCTTTAGCTTGTAACTTTTCTTGGCTGGTTTCTTGATAAGTGTGTTTTTGTATGTGTTTTTCTAAGTGTTTTACATGTGTTTATTGCATTTTATGTTGTTTTTATTGTGTTTTAATATTTGTTTTGTGTGTTTTTGTTTAGTATAATTTTAATTAGTGTTTTGTTTGTTTTTAGTATTAATTTGGAGTTTGTTTTTATTTATT
>JAOXYD010051704.1:0-13307 GCA_028565735.1 Pinacopodium congolense
CTTAGCTTTGATTAATTTCTATGCTTACTATCTAAATTCAGTTTAGCTAGGTTATTAAATGTATTTATTGATGTTAAATGTGTTAATTATAGTTAATGTATGATTAGTGAATTAATCTTTGTTTATTGAATGCTTAATGCTTAACCTGAACCAATCTCTTAGGATATTACCATCAAATAATCTAGGATCCGATAATCTCTACCTAGGTTATTAAAAAAATCAGTAAACAAGGTGGTTTAAATCAGTGAAATAATCAAAGACTTGGTTAATCATAAGGGTGCTAGTATTGAATTTGGAAAATTTAGGATTAGACTTCCTAAGCTTTAAGCCTATTACCTACATCTGAAGCATAATCAAACTTCATGATATGATCAACAGAGATAAGCCAATGTCTTAACCATAGCACTGTCTTGATCTAGAGAAGATACCCTACATTAAGAGTCATTGATCCATCAATTAAATCATCAACCACCAAATCTTCAACTGAATAAATTAGGAAAAGCAACCTTAAACTATTTTTCAATTGATTGGAAGTTTTCTAGGTTAGTTTTGTAATTTTATTTTAATTTCTATATGTATAAACCCGCCTTGATTCTCTAGATAATTGTAATCCGATTGACTTACTACTTACAATCACATACACGCTTCCTCGTAGGATTGATATTTAGAGTCCTAAAAACATTCTACTATATTAATTGTTGATACCGGCGCACTTGTCAAAAAGTTGGTCTCGAATTAAATTTAAATTTGTAAGGTAAAAGATAGATTTATTTGATCTAATTTCATATATGACTGACTATAATCAAGTTTTTAGCACCGTCGCCAGAGAAGTGTAATTGTAATATTAGGAACATATCGGTGTCAGTTACTCTAGAGATTGGTTTTCTATGTGCGTTTCATGTTTATATTAGCAGTTTCTTTCTTTGTTTTCTTTTGTTATCATCTTTGTTTGTATAGAGAGTGATCTTTTAGTGACTTCCTTTAGTCATCAAGAAGATGTGGAGGCAATATGATCATTGGCAAGATTGCCAATTATTTGAGCCTAAAGTTAATTGGGGCAATAGCTGGATAAATAAATCTGAACATTTTGAACCCTATACCCCTGATTTAGGTGATTCTCCTTATTACTCTTGGCTAAATCAATCTTGTTTTGACCAACCATTACCTTTTTCTTGAGCAATAGTATTTTGAGAACGTAGATGAATGTACCTCTAGTTGGATGAATTACCCTTATTATTCTTAGCTTAACAAGATTGCATTCATTTTCCATTTAGAAAATCCTTCTCAACTTGACCATGATCAAAGAACCATGAAACAAATTTTATAATCAATTTAGAACATTGATCATGAAGAGCTAATTGAGCTCGCAAGTGTAAGTGGTGAGTCTGTATTAGCTTTAGGTTAATTAATTTATGAAACTGTTGAGTTTGAGCATTCAATTCAAGTTGGTGAAAATGATGCTATTAAATATAGGGTAGCATTAGAGAGCTTTGATTTCATAGGTATTTCAGCTTTCGATTTGCAAGCAAGAGTTGTTTACCTAGACTTTTTACCATAATGCTTTGTTCAGGGTAAGAATCATGAATTCAGGACCCTTTTGAATTGTATAGGAAACCTTCCAAAATTGGTTGTTATTATTCAAAGGATGAGGATGAGAAGTTAGGTGTTGGACCTTGGACTTACACTGAGATTGAAAATACTTTAACCCTAAGGTCAAGCTAAAAAACCCTAAAGAAGCACTTGTTGGGAGGCGACCTAACCGTAGAGGTAGGATTTCATGTACTTTCAATAAAATAGTGTGCTTTTAGCATACTATTAGTGTGTTTCTTTTAGTGTGTTTTGATGTGTTTGTTTTGTGTATTTTATCTGTTTTTGGTGCTTTGATTTTTAGTCCTTGATTTTCAGATAGCTGCAATTCACATCACAAAGAACTTTCACGATCACATATTTATCTAGGCGTATTCTTTTCCTTTCTCTTACATTTTATGCTTTATTTGTGATTTATGAGCATTGGAGACAATATTCAATTTAAGTGTAGGGGAAGGATACGTCTTGATCACACTTGGGTATTTATTGTTTGATAGCATATCAATTTATTGATTCTCTATAATTTGTGGAAATTTTTTTCAATTTTGATACTTTTTATTGCCCTTTTTTCTCTTGAATTTAATTATTTTGACAATTTGAAATGTTATATGATTAATTTTAACTATTAATGACTAAGTGCTTTTAACTTATTTCATAATTTGGATAACAGATACCTGATGATTATAATGATATTTCACATATAAAATGCAACTTATTGAGTAATTTTATGACTTCTTTTAAATCACTTTTATCATTAGAATAAATAAATAAATAACTTAGTTAATTAAATAAGTGGGCAAAATTCACTCCGTTGACTTCTAACCTTATAAAAAAATAAAAGAGAGAAAAAAAGAAAAAAGAGAGAAAAGAGAGAAAACGAGAAAAACGTTTTTTAGAGAGTATTTATAAGGTTAAAGTTATTAAGAGGTGTTTTTAACTAGTTGATTCAATGTAACTCAATTAAGTAACCAAAGGTCGTTTACGACAAAATATTCACCTTCACGTCAAAAGATTGAGTTACTTCTTGATCAAGTTGCTCACATATTTAATTAATTAGTTAATTAATTAAAATTTGTCTTAAAATAAAAGATGTGAAAGTATTTTTAAAGTTGATGCATTAAACTCAAAATATTTTCCTTTTGCATATGGAATTGATTTTTGTTTTTTTAGGTTAAAGATTAAAAAAGAATGAAATGATTTAAGTGTATTTGCGATTTAATATGATTAATTAATTATATAACATTTCAATGAGTCATTATGTTTGAAAGATGAAGAAAAAATTTTCAATAATGAAGTTGTTGATTTTAGATTAATTTTCCTATAATTATATACTAGTTTAAAAAAGTTGAATGATTGGTTTACTTGAGGACAAGTAAAAACTTAAGTGAGAGAGAGTTGCTAAGGGTCAAATTGATAGTGTTTTTAAGTGTTATTTGATATAAATTTACCCCTATTTCAATGCTTAAGTGTTTAAGTAATGTTTAAAAATGTTTAATTTGTAGGTTGATGTGAATATTTGAAGAATTGATCAAATAGGAGGCAAAAGGACCAAGTTCTAGGGCCAATACGGTGGTCTGGCCAACCATCATATTGCTCATGGAGACCCCCATATTACTTCAAAGATTTCAACCAATACAGAGGTCTCCAGCCTACCGTATTGAGACGGTGAGCCCATTGTATTAAGGCGACAAACATGTTTTCTGAGTTGAATATTCAATAATTACGACTGGAACTTACTCTAATCATTAGCTATTGCTTCCTATACATGTAAAGGATGTCCAGAGGCCTAAAACCAAGTAGCTTAGGGATCAAAACTCATTTATTTTGTTCTTTTTTTTAGATTAGCTTAGTTTTTAGGTTATTTTTATTTCAATCTTTTGTAAATCATATTGCAGGTTGTTTGTAGTGTATCCAGTAGCATAATTACGTGGTTTTGAGCTAGATTATCATCTGATAATCTTATTTGGTGATATTTAAAATCTTAATCTTGTGTGTTATTGTTGTTTTTGTTAATTAATCAAAGTTTATGTTGTTTAAGTTAATTATTTTGTTAGCTTTGGTTAATTTTTTTGCTTACTGTCTAAATTCAGTTTAGCTAGGTTGTTAAATGTATTTATTGATGGATAAATGTGTCAATTAATATTTAATGCATAATTAGTGAATTAATATTTATTTATTGAATGCTTAATGCTTGTCTTGAACTGATCACTTAGGATATTGCCATAAGCTAATCTAAGATTTGATCATATCTGCCTAGATTATTAGAAAAATCAATAAACAATGTGGTTTAAATAAGTAAATAACTAAAGACTTGGTTAATCATGAAGGTACTAGTATTGAATTAGGGAAATTTATGATTAAACTTCCTAAGCTTTAAGCATATTACCTATGTTTGAAGCATAACCAAACTTCATGATAGGACCAATAGAGATAAGCTAGTGTCTTAATTATAACGTTGCCTTGATTTAGAGAAGATTTTAGATTAAGCATCACCGATCCATCAATTAAATCATCAACTACCAAAGTTTCATCTAAATAAATTAGGAAAACCATCCTCAAACTCTTTTACAATTGATTGGAAGTTTTCTAGGGTTTCTAGGTTAGTTTTGTAATTTTATTTTAATTTCTAAATGTATAAACCCGCCTTAATTCTCTAGATAATTGTAATCTGATTGACGTAGTAATTACAATCAATACACACTTTCTTGTGGGATTGATACTCAGAGTCTTAAAAATACTCCACTATATTACATTTTGAGACCAGTGCACTTGCCGAAAAGTTGGTATTGAATTAAATGTAAATTTATGCATTAAAAGATATATTTATTTGAGCTAATTTTGTATATGACTGACTAAAATCATGCATCCAGAACTTAAGGGGGTCAGTGGAGAGTATTTTAAGGACTGTAACGTGGTTGAACCAAGCCCTCTGGCTAAAGATGCAAAATTGGCTAAAAAAGTCTAGGATTTCACCTTGAACTTGACCAATTCTTAACTTATGTACTATATGTACTTTCAATAATATAAAATTATTGTTGTGACAATATAGTCTTCCACCATAGTTTGATGTATTTATGATGATAACTTGTTAGATATATGACCATCGATGATAGTAAGATGGAATAAAATAAGTGTGATGATGATGTAATATTTTTGTTGAAAATTGTAACCCTTTTGAAAATAAGACTCAAATTCCTTATATCAAATGTCCATGATAGGTCTATAATGGTTGTTTTTTTGCTTGATACAATAACATTATAATCAATTTCAAACTTTCCATTAAAAACACTTTTGTCCAAAACCTCACATCAATATATGCTTTAACTAACTCAAAGTCTCAAGCAAAGAAGAAGATGTATGGAGCTTCTTATACCAATATTAAAAAAAAAGAGAAAAAACGTAGAAATATAAGTACACCATAAAAATATTAGAGAAATAATAAATAATATATAAAATATAATTTTTCTTTAAAATAAAACTAACAGTTTTAGTTTGAAAAATTTTAAAAAGAATCAATATTTACTTTCATAAAATATAAGAAGTATGAATGCAAAAAAAAAAATTTGTAGACTATAAAAGAGATAGGAAATATTAAAACCTAAATTTTGTTGTGATATAAAATTAGAGAAGATTTTTTATATATGAAAATAAATTTTAGATAAAAAAATGTCAAAATTGAAAATGTAGAAGGTTAAGAGGTTTTGAGTATCTTGAGGCATGAAAATGGATTTCAAATGCCAAAGGTATTACAAATGTCAAAACCTACGAGATTGAGAGTTATTATGCATTTCAAATTTCTTATTTAAAAATTTACTTATTGTTAATATGAAGAAAACAGTTGCAATTTTCACTATTGGGAAACTAACAATATTAGATGTTTACTGGCAGCTTTATCTCGTTATCTTCCAACCGAGCTATGCTTATAATTAATGAGTTACTGTAGCTTCTTTTATTTGAAGGTTAGTAATGATTTTAGGCGCTCAGTCACATGGCAAGTGGGGTTCACATGGATTATTTTAACCACTAGAAATTTGACATGTGACAGTATCATGTGGTACTTAATGGAGGGAGTTGACATAAGTTTGAGGATATGATTGCTTTTTAATGTTTATGAAATATCATGGCTCTTTTTGAACATTCTTAAAAAGTTAGAATTTTTTAAAATGTTTTAAAACGTTAGGGTCTGACCTAAATATAAGTAGAAACATTAGGATCTAATGTTTAAAAACGTTAGGATATTACTTGAATATAAGTAAAAATATTAGGATCTAAATGATGCTTTTTACCTATATAAAATTGATACACCCAAAAGCATTCCACTTTAAGCAAAACTATGTTGAATATAATAAAAAAAATTCTACTTAAGGGTGAAATTTTGGATTTCTCTTTATATTTGGTCTCTTTCTTTGTTAATTTGTAATATCATATACTAAAGCTTACCTATGGTGCCAAATAATACTATTATTTCTAATGAAAATTTTAGAGAGGTAAGCACTCTACCATTGTAGTCTTGATAAATGTAAGAGAAAAAGATTATATATATAATTTCGAATTCATATATTAAAATATATTAAGATAATCCTGATAGCATATAAATGGTCTATCAATTATAATCCAGATAGCATATAAATGGTCTATCAATTCATAATCTATTCAACATGCCCCTTTAGAATATATGTGGATAAAAAATTTGTTCTAATAAACTCACCACACATAGGGTGAGTGGCCTTTAATCAGCTGGCACCACAAAAGTACAGCATACGATTGGGTTATCCTGTGCTTCATCCTTGTAATTCTTTTCAAAAGTTAGACTTCCAACTAAATCATAATAAGCAAAAATACATAGAAAGCAATTGACTTTGTTCTTTTAACCCACGATAAGAAATCTTATATATATGTCCCTCCCTAGTAAAAGAACTTGGATTTTTTTAATACTAGTTTAGCAATAAAGATTAATTATAATGGTGTGGATGATGATACATAGTAAGTATTTTATTGATTACAACTTGACTCTTATATTGGTTTCTAATAATATACAACTCCAAAAAAGTTGTCAATTGAGGCAAAAATAATGTTAAACAAATGATTTTATAAAGATAATTTATTGATTGACACTAATTCCAACCTTTGGTTTGTTAGACCCTTAAATTTTGGAGCACTTCTCAACAACCTTTTGAAGCCCCTTAGAGGGAAGGCTAGCTGGATTACACACATAAGGGAGGCATGAAAATACACTAAGGCAAACTTGGGCAAGTGGGATCAGACATGGTGTGAATTTTGGTAGAGTCTCGAATCTTACAAGGATTGACTTGTCCCAAATACTCAGATGAATAAATCACGACTAACGGACTTGTTGTGATTAACTTTGTTACGAGACCATTACCCTCTTTCCCAAAAGACGTCTTGAAGGGGTGTGTAGCGTCCACGCTTATAAGCCTTAAAACTCTCCTTTGTCTATCTGATGTGGAATTAATGCACCCTGCCTAATCTTCATTGGAGCGTTTGGCGTGACATTAAAATGAAAGTTTCATGTTCTATAAAGATGAGGATAAGTTTTGAGTCTTAAACCTAATGACATCTAAAATGCTATATTATATTTATAGAGAAATTAAGCTAATAAGAAAAATATGTTTGAATTTTGCTGAAAATTAAGATAGTTAACTGAGTAGTTATATATTCTTCAAGAAGTTATTAGATGAAGTTATAAATTGTTAAAAATAAAAAATACTATTAATGTTCAAGGATTGGACGCTCCACAATAAAATCATTCCCTCAACGAGCCTCATACCTGTTGAAATTTTCTTGACTCGTGAATTGAATAGGATCATAAGCAAATCTCTTCCTCCGGGGAGTCATTTAACTATAAACTATTCAAATAACATACACAAACGAGTCAAAAAATGTTAAGAAAAATAAAAAAAATTGGCAAAAGTCATTGGAATATTCCCTTTTTGACCGAAATATTCTTAATTTTTTGATGAAAATAATATTGAGTGAAATTGGTATCAACAGAAAGCTAATGAAATTGTGAACATAATAATACCAAAACCCAATCAAATGGAGGCTTAGATTGAGAGAAAATTGAGAATGATACCTTGAAAGTTAAAAATATATCCAAATTAGTTTAGAGAAGATTATGAAAACTTTGTTGATTTTCAGAATAATTTGATGGTAGATTTTTGTAGAGGATGAAAATTTTGACAAATGGACATTAAGAACGCACAATTTGGTTAAGAAATAAGGAAGTTATAAAGGATGGAAGGTAGGAGGCGATTAAAGGTTTCAGAAGAGGGGTTAAGGTAGAAGACGATAAATAGTAAAGCTCCGTCATTTTTATCTCAGATTCTCCCTTCAAAGCACTCTGTTCATCCATCAACGATGCCATTATAGGATGAACAACCCACCATTAATGCTACAGAATTGAATGCATAAATGATGACTTGTTCATCCATTAATGGTGGGCTAATAAACCACCGTTAATGGTTTTCCTACACCTTAAAATGCCCAATTTTCATCCAATTTAACCTTAAAATCTTTCCAAACTCAAGTCCTAATAAGATGGATTGGATTATCAATCAATTTTCACCAGAATTGAGCCTAAAAACACTCTTGACTATAAATCAAACATACAAATCTAAGGATAAAAGAAGGAAAACACACCAAATTTAATTCAAACACACTTAAAGGGCTTCAACAAATTATTTAAAAGATATTAACAGAAAAATAAAATAAAATCACACACAATTACCCATCCAACTTGGAGAATCCTAGTTTAATAAGGATTAAACAATGAAAGAGTCTAAGAAAACTCCTCAACTAAATTAGGCACGTACAACTTCACTCTTTGCCCATTAAACTTGAAAGATGAGTGACCATTAGTGCTTCAATTGTTTCAAATGGATAAATCTTGATCACATCATGAGGGCCTGCCCATCTTAACCTTAACTTGCTAGGAAACAACTTTAATCTCGAATTATACACCAAGACTTTATCACCAACTTTGAATTTTTTGTGAATGATATGCTTATCATACCACCTCTTAACTCTTTCCTTATACAATTTAGAGTTATCATAAGTTTAGAGACAAAGCTCATCTAACTTATTCAATTGAAATTGTCTTTTTTATTCAACTTTATTTGAGTCAAAATTTAGAACATGAATGGTCCAATAGGCACAGTGCTCTAATTTAACTGGCAAATGACAAGCCTTACCATACACCAACTTGTAAGGAGACATTCCAATAGGCATCTTATATGCAGTTTGATATGCCCACAGTGCATCGTCCAACTTAAGTGACCAATCCTTTCTTGAAGAGCTAATAGTCTTTTCCAAAATTTGCTTAATCTCTCGATTAGATATCTCAACTTGACCACTAGTCTGAGGATGATAAGGTGTAGCTATTTTATTTGTAACACCATACTTGGATAAGAGGGACTCAAATTGCTTATTACAAAAGTCTGTTCCCCCATCACTTATAATTGCTCTAGGTGTCCCAAATTGAGTAAAAATGTTCTTATTAAGAAAGTGAGCTACACTTTTTGCATTATTCGTTGGAAGGGTAACTACTTTAACACATTTACTCACATAATCAACGGCCACTAAAATGTATTGGTTTGAGTATGATGATGGGAATGGTCCCATAAAATCAATACCCCAAACATAAAAAATTTCACACACCAAAATGTTGTTTAGTGGCATCTCATGTCTCCTTGAGATATTTCTGACCCTTTGAAAATTTTCACAAGACTCAAAATTCAAATGGCAATGATTGAGAATTGAAGGCACTTCTTCAGTAGGAACACATCTTTAAATTATTCTATATGCACATATCTTGTACAGAAAAGGGTCGTACCAAAGATATTTCTTAACTTTCTAAAAAAACTTCTTCTTTTGTTGGTACGAGAAGTCAGGTGGTATAACATTACTGTCCAAGTAATTCACTATATCCATATGCCATGGTAAAGTAAGCATGGTTAGTAAGTGTTCTTCAGGAAACACCTCCTTAATGTCTTAGTTTTCTCCTCTGTTCATTACGATCTCATCTAAATGAAACAAGTGATTTGCCACAAAATTTCCTTTCATTTTCTTATCTCTGATTTTGATGTCAAACTCTTATAAAAGGAGAACCCATCTAATCAATTGTGGCTTAGTATCTGACTTATTCACCAGGTACTTTAAAATGGTTTGTATAGACTATTACATTTGAAAGAAGCAAAATAGACCGAAACTTATCAATTGCAAACACCACAGCTAACATCTCCTTCTCAGTAGTGGTGTAATTCTTTTGAGCATCATTTAGTATGTGACTTGCATAATAGATTAGATGGAAAAGCTTTCTACACCTTTGACCAAGTGCTGCACTAACTGCAAAACCACTCGCATAATAGATTGTGCCTTTGTTTGTGATTTCTAAGGTGTGTCAAATTTCATATGCTATTTCACATATAGACACACTATTAAATTCAGTCATACTTAACACATAATACAAAATATACATAGAATTGTTATCAAGTGATAATAATTTCTCATCTTTATTATCCCACTCATCTTCACTTTTAAGCAATAATTCACTTCCTACACATTTAGAAGACATGAAAGTATTTTGTGAAACTATCTTCCAAAGTTTAACTTATCAATCAGTAGAAAACATCTCATCCTAGTCTTTTAATATTGGTAATTTTTTCCATTGAAATAAGTAGCCCTACTAGTATTTTGTCCTTCTAAATTAATTGAGAGAGTGTATGTGTTTATCATGTATGCCATAGTGATTATTTCTTATGAATTCACTAGAATTTCAACTAAATGAGAAATATGCTTTGATACCAATTGTTAGTCCTATTCAGTATCTAAGAGGACTTTATTGATATTCTCCTATGTCTAGTCCCTAATAAAATTTGTTGAGATTTTTCATAGTAAATAACATAAGTGCAATGTTAAAAATTACAAAATTCTTTGTCAAAGCCTCAAAGATAACCTTCTCAATCCTTTTTAAGGTTTAAGGATAACCTTTTCCTCATAAATATTCTACCTCTTAAAAATACACTTAGAAAGATTCTCACTCAAGCTCAAATTGGTTTATTAACAAACTCACAAACAATATGAAATTGATGGAAAAACATGCTTAAAGAATCACTTATAAAAATGACTCAAAATTAAACTAAGACTTCTCACACAAAGCTTTTCAATGCATAAACCACTTGAATGACTAATTTCTAAACACTTGGATGATCAAAACTAATACAAAAAAAATGTATTTATAGGTTTAAGACCTCAAACAAGGTGTATTTTATTGTTGTCCAATGTTCTAAAGCATTAAATATTTTTTTAGTTAAAAAATAGTTATTGGATAAAAAAATCTGCTAATTAACAGTGTTAAGATTGAGATTTAATGGCATCATTGATGTGTTGCCATTGTAATGTGGATGCACAATTGCGTCATTTTTTTCTGTGATGAACCGTTGTTATGCATGTTGAAACATATTAGAACTTGTCTAAAACAATTCCAAACCTCCCCAACAATATTCCAATGCTATAAACACTTTCTTAACCCATAAAAACATTTAAACACTTCCTAAAAACTTTTTTAATTGATCAAGAGGATTATGAAAAATATTTCTCATAAAAATTCCTCTTGATTATAAATGTTAAATGCATATTCTAAGCCATGTATGCAATTATATATGATTGAGTCTCATCAACCACCAAAGTGAATCAAGTAAAACTTAAAACAAAAATTACAAGTTGAAACCTATAAGAATTCTATCTTAGTTGAAACCTATAAGAATTCTATCTTAATCTCCTAGTCGCTTAAATCTTCATCATTTCATCATGAGCTCCACATAATGATACTTCATAATCAAATTCTTTCATATTTCAACTTTAATACCTATCTTTTAAACACTTAATATACAACAAAATATTAGTCCAAAATTTATTTTATCATCATCAAAACAAGGTGAACCACCCTTGGTTCAATAGAGGAATTTTCACATCCAGTTATAAACTATAAATCATTTATATGTTTTTAGAAACTTAAGGCAATAAAAAAGAACTCAAGATCCTAAATGGAAAGCAAATGATAGTATAGTCAAGGATATGAATGAGGCTAAGCATAGATTACATAAAGCTCAACAAAAGCTCTATAAGAGCCTTAGAGGTTCTGCTTTAATCAAGGAGGAAAAGATTGCATTAAGAAAAATACATGGATACCTTATCTAATGACAATTCACCTCTACAAAAAAAGATTAAGGATTTAGCGATTTCCAGAGGGAGATTAAAAAAACCAAATTCTTTCTTAAAGCTATTATAGCAAGGAGAAACATAAAAAAAAAGTAGCAAACAAATTAACGAAACTATCAAAACTCAAGAGGATCTAAAGTAAGAGGCACATGAATTTCAAGGACTCCCTAGGGACTCTAGCATTAAGTAGATCATCAACAATTATGCTCAACTCCTTTATTCAAAACAGATTCACTAAGGAAAAATTGTCATAACTGAGTAGACCCTTTAGTGCTCAAGCTGTAGAAAAGGCAATGTTTGAACTAAACCTGAGCAAGGCTCCAAGGCCAAATAGATTAAATGCTTTATTCTTCTAGAAAGCTTGGCCAATTATCAAGGATATGATAACTGAAGCTATGCTAAAATCTTTTAAAAGTGATAGGATGCTCAAAACTAGCAATAAAACGTTTTTGTGTTTCATTCCTAAAGTGACTAATCCTGGGTCTTTGAGTGAATTTAAACTAATCTCATGTTGAAATATTCTCTATAGAAATCATTACAAAACTTTTGGTTACAGGAATGAAATAGATGCTCAAGAAAATAATAAATAATTGACAAGTTGCCTTTGTAAAAATCAGAATAATTAGCAACAACATATTTCTAGCATAAGAATAATTTAAGGGATACAATAGGAAAAACTCTTTAAAAAGTTGTGAAATGAAAATTGATCTCGACAAGGCATATGATTCCATAAGTTTGGAGTTCATTAGATAAACTTTGGAGGCATTTAGCAATGGACAAGTACCATGAATTGACAAAGCACCAACTTATGATTTTAACTAGGAATTACTTAATACCTTTAATATCAATTGTTTAGAAGGTATTTTTTCAAGTATACAGAAGATTACCATGGGAGCATTACTTCGCATTACCTATCAAGGACATAATATTCTTATGAGCTCAACATTCAAAACTGCAATACCTCCTCATACTCTAGTATACAAGAAACAATTTGAAGAGCCATTACTCAACCTGAAAGGCATTATGGATCCATTAACCTACAGCATTAAACAGTAAATCTACAATCAGATAAAAGACTACCCTACTCATAACTCCTAGTATTGTCAAGCACATGAAGCATCTCCCCCACTATCAGAAGGAGAGATTTTTATTAAAGAAGACGACATAAAATAAGTCTACAAAGGAGCATAAAGCTACTTCAATTATGTAAAAAGCAAGCACATCAAACATCAATTATGTAGCACATTCTGTGCATCTTTTTTGTATAGTTTTCTTTTGATTTGTAAAGGAAAAGATTCCCGACAGTGTTTTATGTACCAACGAATCTTTTTTCCTATTTGCTTTTTTGTTTTTGTTTATTTTTGATAATGGAATCCATCCTTTAGATGCCCTTACTGCCTATATAATGTAAAGTCTTTCTCTCAATAGCCTTACAAGCTATTCGAGATAAATAAACGCTACATTTGAAACACCTTCCTGTC
>JAOXYD010051715.1:0-13306 GCA_028565735.1 Pinacopodium congolense
TTAAATCTGAAAATTTTATTTAAATAGTTAGTTTGAGTTTTGATTAATTAAGTTTTCGTTAATTAAATACTAGTTTAAGTAATGTGCGTTTGCTTTAATTTAAATGTCAATTTTTTTGTTTTTCCTTTATTGTTCTTAAATTTTCAGTTTTTATTTTCTTTTAATTAGTTATGTTTAGTGTTCATTTAATTTTTGTTTTTCTTAATTTAATTATGTTTAGCTAGTTTAATTTTGGGTTTGGAGAATATTAATGGATTTTAGCTTATTAATTGTGAGAATTGATTAGGAATTGCTTAAATATTGTGATTGAGGTAAAGATTGAATTGGAATTTTGCATAAATTACATCAATTAAAGATTAATTCTTAAGATTGGCAATCTTAGGTTTAATTTCTAATTCTATTGTTAGGAATGAACTTGTGATACGCAATAGTCCTAGTGATTTCCATAGGCAACAATAGGTTAATTGAATTTGTCGGTGAACTTAATCAACTTAGCCTCGAATTCTAATTCTCTAAGTTAGACAATCCAAGCTTATGAGATTGTGCCTTAGGCTAGTCGTTCTCGAGTTGTTAATGCTATTGCATCGTTAAATCTCTCTAGAGAGTTTATTCTAGATTGCCTCGTGATTAGGGATAGGTTTTCTACATATAGGACCTATCTAAAAATGGCAGAACAGAGGGTTTAAGAGCTTGTTTAAACCTATAGGCTAGCATCTTACACGAATCGCAAGTTATATATTTTGAGGATCGATTATAAGTCTATAATTCCTGATATATCTTCCACAAAGCTTTCGTATTTCTTGTTTGTTTATCTTTGTTTTGTCAATTATCTTTAGTATTTAGTTTTGATATCTTTGCTTTTGAGGGTTTTGTTTTCTTTTTAGCAACATTATAGATAGCAATACACTCTAGCTCTTTGTGGGATCTAGTTTGACTTTCCCTAGCTACTTAGTTAGGTAGGTTAGGTAATTTTATTTTTTGGTAGCTTACGACGAGCTCATCAATTAAGTGATGGGTGTAGAGACTCTTCATTCTACTTGTCACCTTCCAAATTTAGGTTTCTTAGACAAAACTCCTTCAAGCATCTAACTTGATTCAACTCTTCTCTCTCCTAATCCTCTTACGTCTCTTGCTCACTCTTCTTCTCTTCTTCATTTTCTTCTTTCTTCAACCTGCTACGAAAAGTAATAGAAATTTTGTTAGCAATCTTAAAAGAAGTACTACTTACCTTAGGTGGTGCTTCCTCCTCATCCTTTTCCAAGATCATCTCCTTTTCCTCAATAGGCTCCTTTTACTCTTGCTGTTCTCCACCCTCGGATGAAAAGGCACATGTCATCTCCCCATGGTCTTCCTCTAGTTGACTAGAAATGCTTGTAGTGACTTGGGTTCTATAACTTATGCCAGTTGCCTCACTTGATCTTCCAAGTCCTTTAAGCCACTCCTTGTTTCCTGTTGGAATTGAAGAGTGCTCATAACTAAGCACTTTACGATATCCTCTAATGGCATTTCATTAGCTTGTTGTTGTAATGCTGGGGATTTAGTTATGGGCTAACAATGTGATTGGCTTTGATATCACGATGACGGACAACTAAATCTGGGCTGGTTGCTCCCATATGAAAAGTAAGGATGATCTTCCCATTCTGGATGGTAAATCAGAGTATAAGGATAATACCATTCTTGTTGGCTCTCTTGGGAAACTCCAATTCCATAAAACTGCTGCTCAATTTGCATGGTAGGACATATATCAAAAGAATGGCTTAAAAATGAAAAAAGATCACATATCTTAATGTTTACTTTATATATCACTACATACTCAACTAACGATGTGAGATTTTTTACCTGGTGTTCTAACCTAGAGATTAAGACAGTAAACTCAAACTCATCATCATAAGAATTAATGCAAAAAGGATGAGAAAAAAAGTACGTTGAAAATAAGTCATTACTTGAAAAAACTATTGAACATAAACAAACAAAACATAAAGGTGGAAAATATCAATAAAAACAAAAGGAAAAAGAACAAAAAAATAGCAAAAACATTGCACCAGCTACCCAACAACGATGTTAAAAATTTAATAACTCGTTAGTAACTACCAAATTATAAACCTAACTAGACCTCAATATGTAGTAGAGTGAACTAGGGTCAAATTCACAGGGAACTCGGGGAGTTAAAGCTATTTCTATGGTTACATAAAAGAAAAAAATAAAAAGAAATAGAAACCCTTGAATTTTTTTTACGAAATGAAAACAAATATAAAAGGCAACTAACGAAAACAAAAAAAAAGTAAGAATGAAAAAAATAAAGAAATAAATAACAATAAGGGAAAGCTAGACATAAGATATTTCTGGGGTTTAGAACATATAATTGATCATCAAAACATATAGTTTGCGCTTAGCATAAGATGCTAGCCTATGGATCTAAATAAGCTTTTGAATCCTAAGTTCCTCTGATTTTAGACAAATCCTATAGGATAGAAAGTTTTTCTCTAATCATGTAATAACCTGTAACAAGCTCTCTAAATTTAATCACACGATAGCATTAAACACTAGGAAATGACTAGCCTAAGCCATAGTCATACAAGCTTAGAATGTGTAACTTAGAGAATTGGAATCCTAGGCTAAGTTGATTAACTTTATCTGCATCACTTAGCTTATCATTACCTATGGTATTTGCTAATGATGATTATGTATAAAAAACATATACCTAGTAATTGAACTAAGAATCATAAATAGATTGGTTAAATCTGTAGAACAATTCCTAATTCATATCATTTAACCTGAATTCCAATTCAATCTCAATCTAAAATGTAATGCCCAATGAAAATTAAGTCAATTTTCATAATTATAAAGCTATTATCTGATCAATATCTTCTTACCCAAAGGAAATATAGCCACACATATTGAAATTAGCAATAAAAAAATAAAATTAACAAGATAACAACTAAAGATGTAAAAAACACAAAGGAGTTAAAGAGAAAAAGGATGAAAAATAAAGAAACAATAAATATGTTAACATAAACCAAGCATTCAACACATAGTTAACATAGCCTAAATGGAATAACATTATAAATAAAATGAAATTGGAAAGATATCATAGAAAACAAGAATAAAACTAGAGTTCTTCCCCCTAAACATTGAATCTAATAGTAGCAGTCAAAACACAAAGGAAACACATGTAAAAGACCTAATAACATAAGAAAACACAAAGAATCTAGATGGCTACCTCAAGTGGGGAGCAAAAGTCACGAATTTCTGATCCAATCTTCTATTTATATGCATCTCTAGGGGTTTGGGAAGGGTTTGGAGGTGAAATTTCAAGATTGCCCTCTATTTTGGCAAAACACAAAATTTTTGTCATAGTTATATGGTCCTTGAATAAAGCTATATGGTGGTCTAGAGTTAATTGCCATATAGTTTTCTGTAAAACACCCTATACGTTGGTTGGTTGATAGTTTCTACCCCTCTTTTTATTCTTTTCTTTACCTCCTCCTACGCATCTCATATGGTCATGAAATTTGGTATGCAAGTTCCTCACATAATGGTCTTACACCCCACAAATTATCAAAACAATTTGAGCTCTTAAAGTGCACCTAATTCATCGTTGTAGTCACCTGTACCAAAACCGATGCTTATTTGAGCTTCTCTTGATGCATCCTTCATAGCTTGTCATATGGCCTTGACATTTGGTTTGAAATTTCATAACATGATGCTCTATGTCATATAATTGATTCCACACCTCTTCTAATTCTGATTTTTTTCCTAAACTTGACTTTTTCAACTTGTACTTGTGTCTAATAATCAATCCTATATGTAAACTCAAAAGGAACACAAATTAAGAATTTAAACACCAAAATAGGGATGAAATGACATTGAAACACATATATAAATACTATAAAATGCATCCCTATCATTTATCATTAAAAATGTCAAAAAGTAATATAGTGGATTTAATTAAGAGTCTGGATGTCAATGCTATAAGAAAAATACTAAGAGTACTAGGTCGCTCGGATTACAATTATCTCATGATTGCAATTTATAAAAGTTAAAGAAACTGAAAAACCATAAAAACTTTCAATCAATGTAAAGGAATTCAAGAATGATTTAAAGATTACCAAATTAAAATGATTAGCTAAGGTTTTAGCTTTCAATGATTCAATTGAGTTTTTAAAGGGTTGGAATGCCTAATCTAGGGTATCTTTACTAAATCAAGTCAATGTTATGATTAAGACAATGCCTTATTTCTATTGGTCCTATCCTAAAGTTTAGTCATTCATCAAACTTAGGTATTAGGCATAAAGTTCAAGAAGTTTAATCTAAAAAGACCTTATTTCTAGATTAATACCTTACTGATTAACAAAAGTTTGGCCATTTATTGATTTAAATCACTTTGTTTATTGATTTATCTAACAATTAAGATATATTTCTTAGATCCTTAATCATCTAATGTCTTTATCTTAACTGGTTAACTTAAAACAAGCATTAACAATTCAAATAAACAAAGATCATCATCCAACATGTATAAAAAATTGAATTTGGGAATCTACTAGCCTTAACTTGGCTAAAAATCATATTACGAACACATATGGATCAAAGACGAATAAGGATAAAACTTAAGCATCATGTTCTTAGATTAATTCAAAAAAAAAAAAAGCAAGATACTAATGATTTAAGAGTCTAGAAAGGACTAAGTTAAGCTCCAAAGTGAAATACAACTCCAAATCACATGTACAAACTCCTAAAATTACAAAGATTGAAAGTGTAAAAAAAAGAACAACTTATCCTAGAGAGAGAAGAACTAAAATCAAACTAAGTATATGTTCTTGGCTACTAAAGATTCTTTCAAATTGCACTGAAATGGCCTCTTATATGTCCATTGCAAGTTGGTTACAAGTTGGAGCAAATTGTAGATGTATTTGTCAAAGTTCCAACTAGAAAAACACATCTAGGTACTTAAATGGTGCTATCCAAAACCAACATTTAAGTCCTGGAAACATACTTAAGCATGGGTTTTGGAGACTAAAATGAGGATTTCTTGCTAACACACATTTAAGTTATGAAATGCTCTAAATTTTGATCTTTTTCACATAGTTCTTCACAATTGGGCATTAATATGAAAGTCAAACAATCCAAAAAATAATTTGAACATTTAAACATAAAAATAAGGGTAAATACACATAAAATAATAATGAGAATGCTATCAATTATACACCTAACATTAACAACATGAAAGTTCTTAGCTAACATTCTAAAAAACTTCTCAAAATTGTAGAAGAGAAATTAAAGGTCTTAAAATAACTGAAGTTACAAAACATATTATGATAAAAAATTAAATAGTAATAAAGGTTGCATGATTCAAGATCTTTCATAAATATGCATTAATTAAATAAGATAATCACACCTACAAATTATTTTGATGTTTCCACCTATTAAATAATTTTTTATTTTATAAAATTCTTGCAAATTATTTTCCTTTTTAAAAAATAACCTTGTATTATTTGTTTTTAACTTTAACTTTTTATATAAAATTTAAATATCATGTCTTTTGAATTTTAATTTAAATAAATATCTTTTAATTTTAATTATATCATGAATGGATTTTGATTCTTATCATCTCTCCCTCATACATAATGGGATTATTTGATTAGAGCTTTACATGTTCTCATACTCATTTAATAACTCGTACGACTAGCATAGGACAAGAGTTCATTGTCATACACCTGTTAGAAATATATGACATCTCGATTAACAAACTGATTTTTTAAATAGATTTAGCATGCCACACTCTACATCATATCTTGCATTTTACTCTTTTTAATCTCAATTATTTCATTTCTTTATTATTGTATTCAATTCTTTAGTTAAAAGTCAATGGCCACCTTTGAATACTTTTTCATACGACTCATCAATTAAAAAAACCTTCCTTTGTTTTTAATTTTCCTTTGAATTCAATTTAATTTTCTTTCCGAGAATTATTATATAAGGTCATATCTTACATGATTTTCTAGTAATAATCTAAAGTATTAAGTCCTAAATTTAATCATCAGGAATTAGACAAGAGTTATGAGGGTATATGACAAGGTTCTTTTATTCTTTAAGGCATCATACAATGTAAGATGTGATCTTTTTACTTATATTAATTTTTTATGGTCATTGCAACACTTATCGCATGAGTCATCTACTATAGTATTAACTCATTTTCTTTCATCATATATTTCATTGATGTATTGTATAGATGATAAGTCAAATATATATAATATATAACTTGAGTTCTCTTAGGTACTATAAAATTTATCTTTTAGAATTCACATCTAACAACTCAAGATAGATATAGTAACCATATGATCACTTTAAACCAATTTCCTTTTATCCTTTTATCTAGGAGGACATTAATAGTTTTAGTTTCACTCTCAAATATCTATCGCTCAAATAATAAACCTTAAACCTACCTCTTATTTGAAATTTAAACATGGCAATACAAAAGATGAACATACGTACAAAAGTTTTTATCAAATACATTTCAATATCAACATAACTCTAGTGACTTCAGATTTCCAATGTATGTGTCTTTAAAAATTAGCAATATTATTGGGTTACCCACCTATCTCATGTAGATATATATTTCATGATCACTTATTCTCATACAACTATATCTTTCACATAATTATACTTGGTATTTATATGCTTGGTTTTACAACGGTGTTTAGGATCTTTAACGTAAGTAGTCACTACTTAACTATCACAATTAATTATCATTGGATCACTATTACTTTTAGTTACTCTCAAATTGACCAATAATCATATAAGTTAAAAGGCTTTTTGTGCTACAACTGAAAATATTATAAATTTAGTTTCTATTATGGATAAAACAACGTAAGATTATTTCTTACTTTTCCATAATATTACATCATTGTTAAGTAAGAAAAAAAATATCTGGTAGATTTTATTTTATTTAAATCTCCTTCTTAATTTACATTTGTATAACTTTATATATGAAGATCGTTACATTGGTAACTCAATGTATAATCAACAGTACTTTTTAAACACCTCATTATTCTCTTTACTATTTGTAAATGCAATTGTCCTATATTAGATTAATATTTAAGCATCATTCCAATAATGTGACAAATATTTAATCTTGTACACATCCTTGTATACATGAGACTTCCAATTGCATTATAATAAAGAAAATTTATCATTTATATCCTTTCTTGTGGCATTGATGGATAAAATTTTGGATTGCCACACGGTTTATAATCCAACATACAAAATCATCCAAGTATCTTTTAATATATGTCATTCTAGAAGGTGACAATAATCTCTTTAAACGATCTTTTGAAATCATAATTCTAAAAATCCAAGAAATTTCTCCCATGTCTTTCATTTCAAATTCAAATGAAAAATAGTCATTGATTTGAAATGCATAGCCATAAAAAATAATCAAAAAGTCATCTATAAATAAAGATGAAATTGTAAATTTATCTTTATATCTTTTAATGTATATGAAATGGTCTTCATTGATCATATTAAAATCATATTAAATGATTATGTTACAAAATTAATATTTCATTACCTTGAAGACTGCTTCAGACTATAAATTGATTTCAGTAACCAACATATTTTATGCTCTTGTTTTGTCTCAATGAAACTTATAAATTATTCCATATAGATTTCTTCTTTTAATCCTCTACTTATAAAGTAGCCTTTATATCTATTTCATGTAATTTGACATCTATATTGGCTATTATAGCCAAAATAAGATGGATTAAAGTAAGACTCACAACTGGTGACTTTTTTTTCATAATCAATTCTTTCCAGTTCTATGTATCTTTATTTACAAGGCATGCTTTATATCATTTGATACCACCATTAGTGTTTCATTTTATTTTGAGAATCCATTTTTTCTGAATTGTTTTTCACCCTTTAAGGAGATCAACTAAGTCCTATACCTGATTAGAGCTAAGGAATATATCTTTTCCTTCATTAATTTCATCCATTTTTCCTTTTTCGAAGCTAAAAAGAGACTCATTTATATTCCTTAGTTAGTATTTTTTCTTATGGGATACTCATGTGAATTTTCCATTTAATTTTAAATCAATTTCAAAGAATCATTAAAATATTACTTTAATGTAATTAAGGTTTAATAGAAAAAAATTCCTAAGCATTCTATGTACTCCCACTCAAATAAACATAGTAGGTACACATTCATCTAATAGCAAAATGAATTTTTTTGTAATCAATTCTTAATTTTCCATGTTTCTCCCACTTAAGTGAAGATTACTTACTTGATTCTCCGTAATAGAATTATTTTGATCAGGTGTCTCATACGAGGATGGGCCTTTACCTATCTCACATTGTCTTGGAAAATAATTCTCTATAAATTGAAAACTAATTGTCTACATTTAGTTATTCTTTCATCTCCTTATTCACTTATGAACTCATATCCTTTTGAGTGTTCAAAATATCTAAGAATGATACATTTCTTCTCTCTAAGACCTAGTTTCCCTTATCTATAATAGACATCATGAATATAGACAACTCAATCCCAAAGCCTTAAATTTATGATATCAATTTTTCTATTGGTCCATAACTTGTATTGAGTATATATAACTAATTTTTTAGGCACTCGATTAAGTACATAAGTGGCTGCTAAAAAGGTATCACCTTAAAAGGTAATTGGTAAAATTTTTTTGTGTACCCTGGACCTAATCATTTCTAATTGCACTCTATTTCATCTTTCAAAGATGTCATTTTTTTGTGACTTTTAAAAAATAGTCTATCATCTTTCTATTCCTTTTCATCACATAATATTTTGGAATTTATTAGTCCTTATTGATTTTTTTTTCTTATCTAATTGATTCTCCACCAAATTCATATACTTTATGAAGCTATCTAATGCTTTTCATTTATGATAAGTCAAATATACATGACCAAACATCAAGATAATTCATAATTAGGATTATCTTGTTTAATTGATGAATATATACAAAATATCATGAATCATGTAATTTTGTAATTTTTTCTAATATATTAGATGATTCATAGTAGTACTTAAATGATAAAAAGAAGAATATAAAGAAGCATTCAACATAGTCAATTGAAAAGAAATGTTGACTAGATAGAGAGTAGTAGAGATGCTCAAGTTAATCAACCAACTATGCCTTTAAATAACTTAAGCTAGAATAATAAACCAATTCAAATATTGAATTGATGCATATAAAACATGACTCAACCCCAATAATATTTTTCCTTTTATGGAAGTAGCTAGACTTTCTTCAATAACTACTTAGCTTCCATAAAAGTGACAAAAAAATTGGAATGAAATGCATTCATATAATTGTGAGACATCAAGTGAAAGTTAGGGTGAAGGATTTAAGACTCTTTTTGAAAAGAAATTTTGTGTATTATGATTATAAAAGGTTTTAGAAAGAATTGAGATATTATTTATGTGATTAAGTGTGTAATCCTCTTAAAGAATCTCTAAAAATATTTAATCTAACTAACTAAAGGAAGTTGATAGTGAATTATTGAGTCCACAACATGATTTTAGGAGTGAATGTAGTTCTAAGAGTGAGCTGACCACTATAAAGGAAGTTTCATATAACACCCCGATTATAAATAAAAGCTCTAATATCACCTAATTGTAACCCCCCCAATTTACTTTCGTAATCATTTCACATTCACAAACCTTAATTCATAATTAATGATTAAAAAAAACCTTGGATCCATTCATTCAAGGGTTATGCATCTCTATACCCTATAAATTCAATTAATCAATCAAATAATGTTGTTCAATCCCAAAATAAAAATGTTCTAACAATAGAAAACATTACTTAAGGATTTTTTAAAGCAAGTGTATAAAGTGTTAAAAAATGTTGCAACACTAGGGCCCTACCTAATCTAATCAAAGAGGTAAGAATCCAAAAAATAGGGAGAATCCAACTACTATAATCAACCTCCTTAAAATTTTAAATGGAAAGTGATGAGTAGCCAACTCAATAAAGGGTAATCAAAGGGTACCCACCATACATCACAATATACTTAATATGTATAATCACAAGAATACTTATACATGTAATTTTCAAACATTCATCACATCAACATTTTAACCAATCAGTCAATTAATTGTACCATAAAATGTGAAAATTATAAACAAGATTCTATAAATAATCAATCACACCTTAGAATATAACAATTGCAATTATTTATTATCACATGTTACATTATTATTCCATATTTTGCTACATCTTTTAGTTATAGGCTTCATTTAACCAGAGTAAGATTATATTCAATAGTCCATTGACCTATCTCATAATCTCATCATTATAACTCAAGGTTGAATATATATATATATATATGTAATACTCACTAATAGACAAAAGGTACTTTTCAATCATATCAAGTACCTCGTTACTTAGAATACCCCGACACTAGTCCAATACCTACCTGAATATTTATAGGACATGTCTGTGACTTAGGATATCCTTGCATTTGCTCATGGAAAAGAAACTACTAAAACACAATGATAATCTCATAATCTCATAAATTGTAACTACAACGTTAGTATAATTTGACCATCAAATATACATTATCCTAGGTTAGTCATTAATTCATTATCTCTTTTAAGTTCTCAATGTATTAAACTTTCAATTAATCATGCCTTGACATAATAATTCATATGTAGAAATTCTTAAAATCCTTATTTCACCCATAAATCTAGATTAATGCAGTATCGTACATATCGTTAAAATCTCAATTTGTCCGCAATGTCATATCTTTATAAATCCATCACACCAGTAATTCATCATAAAACCTATAAGATACTCACATACTGCTTAATCATATAATGAATACACCTAATATTATAAAATAAATATTTAATGAATCTCATGTAATTATTCACTCCATTTAATATGGACAATTTTTCATGTGCATACCAAATGTGCCTATATATTTGCTTTAGAAATAGGAATAAATTATAAATATTGGGTTTACTTTTTCAATATGATGGTTTATTTATAAATTTCATTTGGTGTGCACTTATAAAGTGTTTTTTAAGTGTTATGTATTTTACAAAAAAAGGTTGTTATATGAACTAAAGACTGTGTGTAATTATAATTGTTATTGCCATAATAAGCTTTTATTAAAAAATTATCAATCCAAAATATTTTATCCTATTTTTCACCTTATTAACTTATATTATTTTATTACTATTCACCTCATTTATTACTTAATGTTAATATTGCATTTGGAATAACATGAAATAACTAACTTCAATCATTTATCAACATCCTTTTAAAACTAACTTGATCATCACCCCCTACATTATTAATTACCTTGCAAATTTTATAAAGTTGTTATTTCCATAGTCCTACTTCTTATTCATATTTAAAAAAGCTGTATTAACATAACAATGTATTGAATACTAAAGAAATAACTCTAAAATCCCTCTTTAACCACTCAATAAAATGATACAAAAGTGAATATTCAATATCCATATTTTTTTTTCAAGACAATTCTAACTACAAGGTAACAACTTCTATTTTAATGGCCTGTGAAAACAAATCCATTTTCATCTTCAACCCTTTGAACACTGTCAAAAGTTTCCTATTCTCCTAATAGAATCCTAGATAAATTTCTTAAAAATTTGTGAACAATGGTGGTATGAATATGGCTAGGTTTTTGAATTAAAAATGAGTGAAATGTGAGCGTAAGATTAGTTTTTAAGCATGAGAAATCATCTTAAATTGTTTGAAAAATCAATAAGCAACACGAATTAATCCTTGCATGAAAAAACCTAGATTTTTTGTGGAAGTTAGAGTTCTGAAATTAATTTTCAAAACTCACCTTCCTGAAATTAAAGCTCATTTACTTGATTTTAAAGCATAACCAAACTTTATACAAGAGTAAATAACTTTTTACAAGTTAGAGTTATGAAAAAGCAAAGTCTTAACCATAGCTTTGTTTTGATTTTATAAAGTAATTTAAGCAGACTTTAAATGTGTTTTAAAACTCAATTAAATCATCACCATCTAATCCTTAGCTAATTTACACATTTGGTTATTTTCAATATTTTTCAGAAGCAATTAAAAATCATTTTTGAAGTGTTTAAGCCAAGGTAGTCTAATTTAAGCAATTTTTAGATTTTTAATCAAAGTGTCTAGATTTTTCCTAAATAATTGTAATCTGATCAACCTAGTAATTAAGCAACATTTTCTTCGTGGGATCGACATTCGGCGAGTCTGAAATTTACTTAATTATATTACTTTTGTGATAGGTGCACTTGCCTTATTTCTGTTGGTTTTCAAAGTAAAATCGTTTCAAAATCATCTAAAGTTTTAAAGTCACCTAACCAGTACAACAAGTTTTTGGCACCATTGCTAAGGAATTTTGACCTTAATATTAGGAAAATTAGTGTAAATTATTTTAGGATTTGTAAAACATTTTTTTATATATTTTTTTAATTTTTTGTAATTATTTTTCTATTTATTTTGCTTTGTGTGCTTTATTGCTTTTTTTATAGTTTCTTTGCTTTGTGTGTGTTTATTTTTTATTTAGTATTTTATTAGAACTTTTATGTATACTCGAGGACACAATCTCGATCCAGTAGACTTTGATCTAGAACTAGAGTGCAAATAAGAAAGAAAAAAAAGGAAGTTCGTGCAACTCCGTCCGATCCATTAGACATAGGAACCTCTAGTGACACTAAATTCAAACCTGTAGAAATGAATCCTGAGGAACATGTAGTTATAGGACCTCAAGTAGAAAATAGGGAACCAATCATGATGGAATTAGCTTTAGGGAGTTGAGATAGACCTGTGGCTAGCATTGTGTGACCCAGAGTCAATGTCAATAACTTTAAAATCCCACATAGGATAATTTTCATGGTTAGGTTCTCATAGTTTGGAGGTTCAGCTTTAGAAAATCCTAATGAACACCTAAAAAATTTTCTTGATATTTGTGATCTTTTCAAGTGTAATGGGGTCTCTGATGATGCAATTAGGTTTAGAATTTTCCCTTTGTCTATTAGAGATAAGGAGAAAGCCTGGTTGTCCACAATTGAACTTGGTTCCATTACTACATAGGACGAATTAATGAAATTGTTCCTAGCTAAATTTTTCCTACCTACTAAGATAGTCAAAATGAAAACTGAAATTAACTCGTTCATTCAATATGGGAATGAGAGTCTATATAAGGCACGAAATAATTTAGAGAGATGCTTGCAAAGTATCCAAGTCATTGATTCAATATGTGGCAACAAGTTGACATCTTTTACACGGGATTGACACCTTCAACTCATAGCACCATTGAT
>JAOXYD010051725.1:0-13306 GCA_028565735.1 Pinacopodium congolense
TTTTTTAAACACCCAATTCACCCCCCTCTTGGGTGCCATAGGGCTAACAATTAGTATAGACAAGTTTCATTTCAACATCTTTGGTATCAACTATTTTGTGGTTTTTTTTAGTTAATCACCTTCTCTATAACAATTGATGTCATTTTTTATGATAATGTGGTTTTGAAATGAGATTTTGGTTGATGATATCCCTCCTTGAGTTTTGGTGACATAATTTTTCATATTATGTTTTGTTAAAAAGAAGGAGTGTCATTGAAAGAAAATTTTTTAATTTTTTTTAAAAAATTCCTAAAACATGTTTAGGAATTTTTTTTTTTTAGTAAACAGGAGAAGAGATGTGATTCTTTTCATTATATGGGTATTCAAGTGTTATTTCCTTTTGTAAGTTTATTTTTTTATGATTATAAAAAAAGGGGTAGAAAGAAGTGTAATACTAGAAAGGGGTAGCAAAACAGCAAAATGTTTGCATGTATGTTTGTTTGTATTTTTCATATGATGGTTTCATGTCTTATTTGCATATGTTTGTGTATGAGGATTTCAACTGGTATGTACTTTGTAATATCATATGGTATGATTTTATCATCATTAAAAAAGGGGACATTGTTGAACCAAGGGTGGTTTAGCCTTTGTTTTGATGATAACAAAATTTCTTTACTAATGTATCTATTGAGTTTGTTATGTTGAGATAAGTTCGATCAAGACGTGTCATGAAGATTCATGTATATTAAGCCTTAAAATTGAAGAACATATTTAAAGTTTGTATTGATACATTGAAGTATGTGGAGATGGCTAAAGACCAAGTGGAAATAGGAGTATTGAAGTCTAACTTGAAGATGAAGATGGAAGAAGATCAAGTTCAAAAGTAGAATTTGATAGGTTATTATGAGTGAGTTTTTGTGTATCTCTTCTCTTGGCCTTACCATAATATCTAAGAGTTCACATTATAAGTCTTCTCTTGGTCTTACCATAGTTTCTAAGAGTTCACATTACGCATATTACATTCATGTTTGGTGATTTACATATAGGACGCATAATCAAGAGGATTTCTATATGATTGTAATGTGAATATTCTCTTAATATATGAAATTGTTTTTAATGCTAAATTGATGTGACCAAAGTTATGAATGGATGATTAGGTTAAATGGTTATTGAATATGATAATTGAATATATATAAGAATTGTGCCTTATTTGGATTAATTAATGAATGTGATAAATAAAGTGGTAAGTTAATGTGGTAACATGTATAATTTAGTAAAAAGATGAAGATGAAATTAGTAAGATAAGTTGTTAGGCAAAGTTGATAAATTGGATGAATATGATTCTATTAAGTTGTATAATTATGATAAATTGAGTGAATAAATGTTAAGAAAATGTTTTGAAGTGATTGGAATTTTTTTGGAAGTGTATGAATAATTTAGGAGTTGAATTAGATTGATTTCGGTGTGAAAAAATGACGTGGACACTAATCAAAGTGAAAATTATGCACAACGGCTAGAGACCAGCAGTAAAATGGTATGAAATGTTTTGTAACATTGAGTAACAACCATAAATGGTTAGCAGACTGATTTTAGATTATAAATAAATGTTATTGTGAGTATTTTTTCATACAATAAGTGAAATAAACATTTATATAAAAGATTTGAGCTTGTTTATGAGATTTTGGTGAAGTTTAGTGTATGTTTATATATGTGTGGTAGTATTTATATAAGTATTTGTGTTGCATTCATTTCAAGTATAATATGAGCCTTTATAAACCTTGTCTAATCAAGAGTGATAAAATTTGTAAGGTATTTCTATAAAAAGTTTGTTTGTGAAGAGAAGTTTGTGAAGAAGCAAAATCGTGAGTAATATCTTATAAGGGGTTATTAAAGCCTTAAGAAAAGAAAAGAGTATCGAGAGGTTATCCTTAAGCTTTAGAAAAAAGGGAGTTAGAAAGGTTATTCTTAAGTTTAGAAAAAGAAGAGGGTAGTCCTTTAGCCATTAAAAAAGGGGGGAAAGACTATTCTTAAACCTTGAAAAAAGACATGTAAACTCACATTGTATTTTCTTAGATTATAGTGAAATTCTCAATAAAGTTTGTTGGGGACTAAATGTAGGGGAAAGTGAACATCTTAAAACTATTATAAATGACTTGTATCTTGCTTCCCTTACTCTTTTACATTTAAGCACTTTATTTACAAGTTGTTTAATTTGTTATTTTTTAGCTTGATTAATTATTTAACTTAGTGAATTAGGAATAAGTTATAATATTGTTTAACTTTTGGAAAACTCAATAAATTAGTGAACTTAGGTTGAATAACTTAGAAGAATTTTTAAAAACCTCCAATTGACCCCTCCCTTAGGTGTCATAAAGACTAACAGGCTTACAGAAGTTCTGCCTTTTATAATCAATCACAGTTAGAAAAGTTTTATCAAAGGAAGAAAAATAGGAGACAACATTCTCCTTGTTTAAGAAATCCTCAAGAATTATCACCTTCACATTGACTAAGAGAGATGCTCCTTTAAAATTGATTTTAAAAAGGCTTTTGATTCCATCTAATAGGACATCCTTTTTAAAGTCCTGGAAATTTTTAGCTCTCCTAGCATCTTTATAAGATGGCTCAAAAAGTATGTAATGACTACCTACTTCTCAATTCTCATTAAATAATTTACCTCTAAATTTTATAGAGGTAGCTCTAGAGTGAGATGACGTGACCCCCTCTCACCGACCTTTTCATAACCTGTATGACAGTCTTATCTCATATCTTGTTCTCTCTTACCTCTAATAACCATAATTTAGATACCATTAAAGAATCTCTAAGCTTAAACTTACCCATCTTCTCTTTGTAGGTGATCTCCTCCTCTTTTGCTATGTTGATACGTATTTTATTAATACCTTAATATAGGGCCTTAATATCTTTTAAAACTCATCTAGTCTTAACATTGATCTTTCTAAAAGACATCTTTTGTTTTTTCCTCTAAAATGAATCTTGGTGGGTAGATATTAAACATCTCCGGCATCCTAATTAGGAAACTCCCTATAAAATACTTAGGCATCCTCCCTCTTATTTAGTAAACTTTCTAGTAGAGACTGTAAGCCTCTTCTATAGAAAATAGAGAATAGAATTAAATCTTAGACTAATAGATTCCTCTCTTATATTGGTAGAATTCAACTAATTATCTCCATTCTTATAAGTTTTTAAGTTTATTGTCTAACTCACTTCCTCCTTCCAACTCCTATACTTAAAGTGATTGAGAAAATGTTTAGGAACTTTCTTTAATTAGGAATAACTGATAATCATCATATTTCTAAGGTAAAATGGTAAGACATCAATAGCCAAAAAACAAGAGGATTAGGCTTTAAGAATATAAAGATCTAGAACAAAGTCCTTTTAAAAAAGATAATTTCAATTTTTTTTAATGATTTTGAGTCCTTTTAGGTATAAAGGGTATATAATATCATATTAAAAGGGAGAAGTTTCTAGAGTACTAAAGTGAGTCATGGAAATTCTTGGAACTAGAGAAAAATACTCTAAATGAGAGAGACTTTTAAACACCACTTTAGAATCAGAGTAAGGAATGGTCTACCCACCAATCTTTGGCATGATACTTGGCACCTAAATAGTATTATCAAAGACATCATTACTCTAAGACAAGTGCGTGACTCCAAACTTCCCTTGGGAATAAAAGTTTTTGCAACACTCAAAAGTAATATTTGGCACTGGCATCAAATCCACCCCACCTAACTCGCTGACCCTACCAAAGAATACTACCTAGAATGGATACACCATAAATCTAAGACTTGTACAAATTCTTTTGCCTACCAATGTCAAGATATTCCTTAATCTCTAAACTATAGACTAAACTAGTCTAGCATGAAAAAGATATTTCTAGATATAGTTTTATTCTATGGTTGGCAATTAAAAATAAAATATCCACTACAAACAAACTAATCCACCTCCAATCCCTTTTTTTTTTCTCTTTGCCTCGCTAATCAAGAAAATCATAGCCATCTTTTCGTTATTCTCAATACTCCATTAACATCTGGAACTCCACTTGAAGCTAATTTCGGCTTCTAATCTCTCCAACCCTCTCCAGCTTATCCTCAATTTTAAATTGGCTACTGACCCTTAAAACTCCAACCTAACCCTGTCTAGCCTTTTGAAAATATCCCTTTCCACTTATGCTTATATTTCTACCAAGAAAGGAATAATAGGACTTTCAAAGACACTTACCCCAATTCAAAGAAACATCTATAAGGTAATCAACTTTATTCAAGAGATTCAAAACACTCTTACAGATGAGAGCCCTTAACTTGTCTAATTTTATTTTGTTTATTTATGTGGTAAATTTCTTTGTAGGTACTAGTTGTAAAATACTTGAACTAGGTGATAACAGTTCATTTTATGTGATTTTCCTTCATATTTTAATGTTAATTCACCCCTATTTTGATGTTAAAGTACTGAATTTATATCTTGAAATGTTTATATTATAGGTTAGCATCATATTGATGGGAAAAATTGAAGAAAGGATCAAAATTAGAGTTGAAATGGAGTAAAACGTGGGTTTGTAAGCACCCACCGTTTAACTCCTGCCAACCCATGTTTAAGTCAATATTCAGTGTCAAACGATGATAGCTAAATGGTGTCATTTAAATCCTCTTCAAACGTTGTTTAAGTACTGGTCAAGATTTTTCCAGCTGGCTCTTCCTTCAATTGGCTACAACTTACTCCACTTGTTTCCAACTTGCAACTGACATAGATATGAAACTTTATAGACTAAATTTGCACAATTCTAATACAGATTTAAGCAGTTTAGATCAAATTTAGCGTAGGTTTTCTTCTTTCTTTCTCTAGGTTAGGATTTTCTTTTTATTTTTATTTTTGACCTTTGTTCTTTGTAATTTTATGTTGTTTTAAGGATTTTTAGGAGTTTTTTAAGGTGATTGAAGGTTTTGTATCTCTCTAGAACATCATTTTGTGAAATCTAAACCCTTTAATTCATTTATTTCATTCTCTTTCTTATGGTTTGAATTTGATTTTTTTAGGGTATATATAATATTTTAATATAAATTTATGATAAGGACAAGTTGTTAAATGGATTGATTGAGTTTTTATAACATGATTAGATGATAATCTTTGTTTATTTTTAGTTCTTAAAGCTTATCTTAAATTGGCCACTTAAGGTAAGATTAAAGATGATTAAGGATCTAATAGTTATCTACTGTAATCATTGTAAAAATTAGTAAACAACATGATTTTAATTAATACATGACCATTGATTGATTAATTATGAGAGTAGTAGTTTTAGAAGATGGATTTTAGGATTAGAAATTATTGACCTTTAAGCTTAATGCCTAATATTGATGAATGACCAAACTTTAATTTAGGATAATTAGAAATAAGAAATTGACTTAATCATAGCTTTGTCTTGATTTCATGAAGACCCTAGATTAGTCATTCCAATCTATTTCATAGCTCAATTAAATCATTTAAAGCCTAATATTTACCTAATTAATAAATTTGGCAATTTTTAGGCAAATTAGAATTCATTGCATAAGTTGGAAGTTTCTAGGTTAATTTAGTTGATCTAGCCGTTTTAATTTAGCAATCTTGAGCTTCTCTAGATTATTGTAATCTAAGTGGCCTAGTAGTCATTAACTTTCCCTATAGGTTTAACATTTCAGAGTCATAAAAATATTCCACTTATCACTTATTGATAGATATACTTATCGTAATTATTAGTTTTGAAATTAATTTAAGAAATTGTCTTGATTGTTTAATTTAAAAATTAATTGAGATAATTTAGACCAAACCAACTAGCAACCAGTTTTTTCAAAAACTTGTTGTGTTGATTATCTATTTAGGCCAATTGATCCAATTTAATAAACATTAAGCAATCAAAACTCACTTTTCTTCTAATATGTTTAACTGACAATGACGAAAATTATACCAATCACAAGTAATATATTATAATATTTTAGATTTAAGTTATTATCCCACGAGAATTGCTAAATTGTAAGTACTAAGTCAATTAGGCTGCAATTATCTAAAGAATCTAATTTGAATGAAATTACCAACTAAAATTACCAAATAAACTTAAAAGATTAGCAAGTTATGCAAAGATGATCAAGTTGAGTGTAAGGATTAATTATTTGAAAAATTGGTTAAGTAATTGGGTTTCAATTATCTAAATGGATTAATTATGGATTGGAAGGCTTTTCTTAGGGCCACTTCACTAAATCAAAGTAATGCTATGGTTAAGACAATGCTTTTTAACTAATTACTTAAGCTAAAGCTTAGTCATTCATCAATCTTAAGCAATAAGTATAAAGTTTAGGAAGTTTAATCTAAAAGTTCCAATTTTCATATTATAACCCTTAAGAAAAATCAAGGTTTGGTCATTCAATAATTTAAATTAGGTTGTTTAACAAATTACCCAATAATTTTGGTAGATTTCTTGGATCTTAACTTGTTTATTAACTTTAGTTTGAGTGTTTAATTTAGAATAACCATTAATCTCTTCATTTAAATAAAATACATCCCTCAATCATGTATGGAATCATATTCAACACATATTCAGATCATTTACTAATCACTCCCTAACCAAAAACTAGATCAACCACTTATTTGAATCAAGAAATAAAGTATATTCATCATGTTCTTGAACATATAAGAAGAATAAGTGGATTTTAATGTAAAAATAAATTAAGAATGCATTGCAAAGGGCTACAAACATGTTTACAAATCTAAATCACGTGTTTAAACTCTTATAATCCTCAAGTACAAGCTCAAATTTATAAAACAAGATCAAAAGATGAAGAAAATAAGAAATAAGCCCTAGAACTAGAGATAATATGATTTTTTTCTCCTAATTTCATGTTTTTTGTATTCCTCTATGTTGTTTTTGGCTTCAGAACCTCCATATATATGTCAGGAATAAGTGGGAAGTAAGTGGAGCAAGTTGCAACCAATGAAGAAGAAGATCAAACTAGAAAAATTTCTATTACTACTTAAGTGATGCTTGAAGAGGAGTTAAACGACACCATTTTACTACTACCATTTAGGTCCCAAAATAGAGTTAAATACATGGCTTAGACTCTTAAACATGACTCTACTTGCTACTACCATTTAGCCCCTATTTATACTCTAATCTTCATATTTTTGCTTGATTTTCACTTTAATTGGGTTGTAATGTACAAATTAAACAATTCATAACATAAATGAATCAATTAAGCATCAAATTAGAGGTAAATTAACATCAAAATACCATGAAAAATCCTACAAAATAAACCTCTATCTATTCCCCCACACTTAAAAATTTGCTTGTCCTCAAGTAAATTAATCAATCATCAATTTCAAAATAACTTATAATCATAGGAAAAATGATCCCAACTTATCAATCAATGTCATTGAAAAGATTTCCCCAATCATTCGACCAACATGACCAATTAAGAGGTTATAAGGTTAATTCATCAAATCAAGTCAGGAAGGAACTTAAACACCTTCGTTCTTCTTCTAATTCATCCTAAGTCATAAAATTTAATTTCAAATGTAAAATTAATCTAAACCAAGAAAAGAGTATCATCAATTTAATCAGTTTCACGTCTTTAATCAATTAAGCACAAAAATTTAAATGTTCATGTGAGCTTAGCTTGGTTAAGAGATTATTTAAGATTTTTATGTGAAGATAAATATTTTATTGTGAATATCACCAGTTACTCAATTAAATCACCTTACATCAATTGGCTACTAGTACTACTCTTTAACTTCGACTAATGGGTTTGACGCCAACGGGGTGGATGAAAAACTTGCTCACTTTTACTTCTTTTTAATCACACTTTTTCTTTTCTTTTCTTTTCTTTACACTTTCTTTTTCACTTTATTACAATTTAAAAAAAGATGTTTAAAATGTTTAAAAGATGCAACAATTTTCTTAGAAATATTCATTTTAGAAGTGAAATATCATATTGATCATAAGGAATTAATTATCTAAAACATAAATTGATTTAAAGTAAATTGATTGTTAATCATCATAATCAAAATCATAACATCTTAATTTATCAATAGAATCAAAATCAAAAGGGAAAAAGTTCAATGATATGAATTAAAATTGAAAATTGTTTCACAAATTATAAATTATCTTTAAAAAGATAATAAATTGAGTTACTATCAAACAAGTAAAGCAAGTGTGAAAATCATGCTATCCCTCCCTCACATTCAAAGTCGAACATTGTCCCAAATGTTTATAAAGATATAAATTAAGAATAAAATGGAAGATAAAGGAATAGAAAGCACCTAAAATAAGAATAATATCATGTATATGAGAGAGAAGCTTTCCCTTCTTTCTAGCTCCCTATGGTTTCCCCTTCCTTGAGTGCCTAGATTCCTTTCCCTTTGGCCTTGCTTTCTCGTCTTTCTTCCTCCTCTCTTCTCAAGTAGCCATCTTTCTGCCCCTAGATTTCCCCCTCTTACTTGCTTGCTTTCTTCCTTTCCTAGCTTCCCATTCTAGCATTTGTTGTTCTAATCTCCATTTTTTTGCCACCTTTTTTTTTTGTTTCCCCCTTTTGGCTTTTCTCTGGCCTTATTCCTTAACTCACTCCTTTCTCCTTCCACCTAACCCCCTCCTCCCCTCTTTATGGATCTCTCTTCTGCTTCCTACCTACCTGGTTCATTCCATTATCATGCTAGGGAGCCTTTGGATGGGAATGTGTAGCTTCCGCTGGAATTGTTATTATAGTTTCTTGATCTATAGAAGGATGTGCCTTCATCCCTTCCTAGAGAAGGGAGATGGATTGGATCTATTGACAAAGGAAAAGAAGTTATAGCTAGTCATGCAGATATTAAACTTGAAAAAATAATAGATCTAAGATTATAACCTTCTTTACTAGTAAAGACGAATCCTACTAGGTTCAATCATAAGCCAACCTACTGTCAATTACTCAGAAAAGATGTTAGAGTGTCTAAACTATAGTTTCTTCCCCCAAACAATGGAGTAATAGCTCCTCCACTTACAGTTTTGAAAGTACGTTCTACTAAATAAAATGATACATTGGTAAGGTTTTTTATTGATTGTTATCTAGCCTTCCCATTAATGTAATGGTAGACTCATCTCAATTGGGGTAAATATGGCTTAAGGGAGGTTATAATCAACAACCAACACAGTTCCTATTTAGATTCACTTCTGAACATCTTACTAATAAAGTGATGGAAGAGGGGCCATCGCATGTTCAAAATAAAATTATTTGTCTAAAACCATGGAAGCCTGGAATGTAGATGGAGGTAATGAAAACTAATCATATTCCAATCTAAATTCAGTTTCACAGTATTCGCCTCGAATACTAGTTTACTATCAGACTTATTTATATAGCCATTTTCATTAGGAGACCTCTTTGTATAGATGAGCATACTACTTCTTTAAAAAGGCTTGGTTCTGCTAGACTATATGTTGAGACTAAGTTAAACTATGACCTACTTAACATAATACCTATTATGAGATTAATGGAAAATGACTCACTAGTTAAGGATGAAGTTTTAGTCACCTATCATTGGAAACCTTCACTAAAACAGAAGGTAAAGGAATGAAGGGCCACTGGAAAAATGTTCAAAACTAGGATTTATAGAGAATTTACAGGGCTAGAGGAGGAGAAGGGTGAAGATTAGATGGAGGAAGGTAGTTATTCTCATGACAATGCAAAGGAGACCACTGAAATTCAAGTTGGGTAGTTGGAACAACCTACTTTAGGGCAACCCTCTATTGTAAATAATGCAGGTGAAACTAAGGTGAGTTCTCATATGATAAATTTGGTGAGTTGTTATGGAGCTAAAGCAAAGGATGACATAGATAAGGGGTTAGCACATGCTAAACTTACCTTGATAGAGCCTGTGGAAATTGGTGCTGACCTTACTAAGGTAGATAAGAATATACCAATCAAGAAGAATGTTTTCAATGGAAATGTAGGTGGCAAACCTTAAGGCAATCCAAATGGAATAGACCTAACTAGAGACAATAATGACCTAGAAACCAAATTTATGGCATTACTAGAGGTGAAGACTAGTACTCCACACAAACCTATAGTTCATAGTGTCAACAACATTGAATTTCAACAAGGAGATCCTATATTGCACGCAAACCCTTGTTATGATAGTATAGAAAATTTAAATGAAGCAAATTTTAAAATGGTGAATAAAATGAAATCTAGCAGGAAAAAAAAAGCAAAAACTATTCTTAACCTGTATACCATTTCAATATTAGTTTGGAATATTAGAGGTTTGAATAACCAAAATAAACAACATGCCATGTTTGATGTTTTGCAATGTATGAAACCTAGTATAATTAGGATCTTAGAAACTAAAATGGGGCCCCTTTCTAAATCACAACTTAAGGTTTCTATACCGAAATTGGGGGATCATATCTAATCATGATAGGCACTCTAATGGGAGGATAATTTTAGCTTTCAATTCGAAGATAGTTGACATCCTTGATCATTTATTTATTAATAAAATTATTAATCTTATTTTAAGGCTAAAAACTAACAGGAAGGTGATTTCAATTTTTTTTGTTTATCCTTACAACCTTGCATTCTAACGAAGGAACTATGGAAGAAATTATAGGAAAGTGGGAATACTATGACAATATCTTGGCCAATCATTGGTGACTTTAATGCCACTTCATATACTTCTGAATTAGTAGTTTCTTTCTTTGTTTTGTTTTATTGTTATCTTTATTTGTATAGAGAGTGGTCTTTTGTGACTTCGTTTAGTCATCAAAAAGATGTGGAGGTAAAAGGACTATTGGCAAGAGCGCCAATGGTATAAGCTTGAAGTTAGAATTAATTCGGGCAATAGTTGGACAAATCAATTCACATATTTTGATGAAACCTATACCCCTTATTTTGAGGATTACCCTGATTACTCTTGGCTTAATCTAGCTTGATTTGAACAACCTTCACATTTTCTTAGTCAACAATATCCTGAGCGTATAGATGAGTATACCTCTAGTTGGATAGATCATTATGATTATTCTTAGCTTAATAAGGCTGCATTCAATTCACATTTCAAAAAGCCTTCTCAGCCTAAGTATGATCATATAACCATGGAGTAAATTTTAGAATCAATTAGGAAAATTGATCATGTAGAGCCAATTGAACTAGTAACTGAGACTGGTGAGTCAGCATCAACTTTGGGTAACCCAATTTTTGACACTGTTGACTGTAAGCATCAATTCTGAGTCGTTGAAAATAAGATAGATGAATAGTCCAAAGTAGCATTTGAGAGCTTTGATTTCATAGGTATTTCTAATTTTGATTCACGATCAAGAGTTAGATACCTAAACTTTTTTCCAAGATGTTTTGTTAAAGGTATGACTTATGACTTCAGGACCCTTCATATTGGTATAGGAACCCTTCCAAAATTGGTTTGTAATTATTTGAAGGATGAGGATGAGAAGTTAGGTGTTGGATCAAAGCTTAGACTGAAAATTCCCTAACACTAAGGTCCAGCTAAAAGACTTTAAAAAAGTGCTTGTTGAGAGGAAACCCAACTATTTGCATGCTTTTGGTATGTTTTCTTTTAAGTGTGTTTGTTTTTAGTTCTATATGTTTTCTTCTATTCCTGGTACTTTGATATTTTGTCCTTGATTTTCAATTAGTTGCAATTCACATCAATGGAGTGCTTTCATGATCACATATTTGTACAGGTGTATTCATTTTCTTTCTCTCACATTTTATGCTTATTTGTTGATTTATGAACATTGGAAACAATGTTCAATTTAAGTGTGGGGTAAGGATTTATTAGCTGAACAATAAACTTGAGTATTTATTATCTAATAGTATATCAATTTATCAATTTTCTTTTACTAGTCTATAATTTGTGGAAAACATTTTCTATTTTAATGCTTATTATTATCCATGTTTTCTATTGACTTTAATTATTTTGAAATTTTTAAATGTTATAAGATTAATTATGACTATTAATGACTAAATGCCTTTAACTCATTTCATAATTTGGATAATAGATACATGATGATTAGAATGATATTACATGTATAAAATGCAACTTAATGAATAATTTTGTGACTTTTATTAAAAAACTTTTATCATTAGAATAAATAAATTATTAATTAACTTAATTGATTAAATAAGTGAGCATATTTCACTCCACTGATTTCTAATCTTATACATATATGTATATTAAAAAAAGAGAGAAAAGAAATAAAAAGAGAAAATAAAATAAAATACAATAAAAGAAAAAGAAAAATCAAGCAATATATATATGTGTGTGTGTATAAGGTTGAAGTTATGAGTGGTGCTTCTTGTTAGTTAATTCGATATAACTTGATTGAGTAACCGGGGGTTGTTCACGACAAAATGTTCACCTTCATGTCAAAAGATTAAGTTACTTCTCAATCATGTTGCTCACATATTTAATTAATTAGTTAGCTAATTAAATTATTAAATAAAGAATGTGAAAGTGTTGTGAAAGTTGATGCATTGAACTCATTATATTTGCCTTTCACATGTGGAATTGATTTTTGTGATTTAGGTTGAAGGTTGAAAAAGAATTAAATGATTTAAATGCATTGGTGAATTGATGTGAATAACTGATTATATAACATTTTGAAAAGTCATTATTTTTGAAAAATAAAGAAGACAATTTCAATAATGATATTATTAATCTTGAATTAATTTTCTTATAATTATATACTAGTTTTGAGAAGGTTGAATGATTGGTTTTCTTGAGGACAAGCAAAAACTTAAGTGTGGAGGAGTTGTTAAGGGTCAAATTCATAATGTTTTTTTATGTTGTTTGATGTCAATTTACCTCTATTTTAGTGTTTAAATGTTTAAGTAATATTTAGAAATGTTTAATTTGTAGGTTGATGTGAAGAATTGGAAAAATGTGCAAAAAGATTAAAGAAGGACATATTTTCAGACCTATAATAGCACCCTGTGCAGCCACTGTTGAAGGACAGAAACCCACCATTGAAGAAGTAAGAATTTGTAGGCTAATGGCAGCCTGTTCATCCTATAATGGCACTGTTGTAGATTGGTGGAGACCGCCGTTGAAGAGCGCAGACACGTTTTCTTAGCAGATTCTTCAACAATTGCAGCTTATCTTCTTCCGCCACTTGCAGCAGATCCAACCTTATAAATAGAGGGCCTCTCCAGACATTTTAGGCACCCAGCTTCAGAGTAAAACACATTACTTTTAGTAATTTTTCAGATCAAAGTAGTTTTTAGGTTATTTTAGTTTCATACTCTATTCTGAGATGTTTTGCGAGATACTTCTACTTATGTATTTTTTGATATGTGCTACTATTGTTTTC
>JAOXYD010051736.1:0-13306 GCA_028565735.1 Pinacopodium congolense
TTTGGGAAGACATCTCTATGGACTTCATCACCGGACTTACTCGATCTAAAGGATATGAAGCAGTGTTGGTCGTGGTGGATAGGCTGTCTAAATATGGCCATTTTATCCTGTTAAAGCATCCTTATACTGCTAAAAGTGTGGTTGAAGTGTTTGTTAAGGAAGTAGTACGCCTACATGGAATACCACTATCGATCATAAGTGATCGTGATCCTTTGTTGGTTAGTTATTTTTGGAAGGAATTGTTTAGGCTACAAGGAACCATGCTTAAAATGAGCTCCTCTTATCAGTCAGAAATGGATGGACAAACTGAAGTCCTCAACTGGTGTTTAGAAACTTATTTGAGGTGTTTTGCTTTTGAACAACCTAAGCATTGGTCCTATTGGATTTCATGGGCAGAACTATGGTATAATACCACTTTCCATGTGTCTACGGGTTCAATTCCATTCGAAGTGGTTTATGGGAGGAAACCTCCAACCTTGGTTTAGTATTTACAAGGAGAAACTAGGGTGGAGGCAGTGGCTAGAGAGTTACGGGATAGGGAGGAGGCCTTGCATCAGCTCAAATTCATTCTAAACAGAGCACAAGAACAGATGAAAAAGTATGCTGATAGGAAAAGGAATCAGTTGTTCTTTGAAGTAGGAGAATGGGTATTCCTTAAGCTTCGTCTCCACAAACAACTCACGGTGGCTTGACTTATCAATCAAAAATTAGCAGCAAAGTACTTTGGACCTTTCCAAATTCTCGAAAAATATGGAGCAGTATCATATAAGCTCAAACTGCCTCTACATTCTAGAGTCCACCCGGTGTTTCATGTATCTCAACTAAAGAATGCTGTGGGGAATTACACTGTTGACACCAATTTGCCTGAAGGAATGGAAGTGGAGCTAGATGATGTGGTTGAACTAGAGACGGTATTAGCTAGTCGAGTAATTACCAAGGCAGGGGACTCAACACGTCAATGGTTGGTTACATGGAAGGGCAAACCGATGGAGAATGCTACCTGGGAAGATGAATCCATTCTTCGCAGCCAATTCCCTCACTGCAGCCTTGAGGACAAATCTGCTCTTCTAGAAGGGAGCAGTGTTAGGAACAATGTCAAGAGTATTCCAAGAAGGGAAGAGAACAACAGAAACACTTATTAAGCCTAGGATATGGAGAGTATGCTCTAGGAGAAAGAAAGAGGGGGCTGGAGGGAATGAGTTAATTGGTTAGTTAAGGCTGAGTTGGCAGGGGCTGTGGGGCCATCAGAATATTCCTAGAGGGGTAGTAGTTTTAAGAGGGGACAGAGGGAGAGAGAGAGGAAGGAGGAATCTTAGGAGAAAGACTATAGACAGAGAATTCTCATACTCTCTGAGGAGCAGAGTAGCTTTGAGAGAAGGGGTATTCGATAGAATCCCTTGTAATAGCAATATAGAGCAATTCTTACTGTCATTAATATACACTATCTCTAGTATATTACACTAGAGTTTCTATCACTAGATTTCCCCACAAGCAGGTGCAATATCTAGAGGCAGGCCTTCTGTCGCTGATAGAACTTGCCCAATTTGCATCAGTGTAGAATTCAATTCTTTGCCAATCACTTTTCTTGAAGAATAAACCTTTCCCTAGAATTCCTTTTAAACATCTTAAGATCCTATATACTAATTCCAAGTGTTCTTCATAGGGGTTATGCATAGATTGAATTACTACACTGACAACAAAGGAAATATCTGGTCTACTGTGGAATAAGTATAATAATTTTCCTACCATTCATTGATATTGACTTGAATCCATTAGAACTCCTTCCTTAGATTCAAGTTTTGAGTTAAATTCTTCAGGAGGATCTAATGTTTTACATCCACTCATCCCAGTTTCTTCTTGAAGATCCAAAATATACTTCCATTGGGTGACTCTTATGCCATTCTTGGTTCTAGCAATTTGCATCCTGAGGGATTATCTAAAGGACCCAAAGGTCTTTGCTTTCAAATTCCTCGTTATAGAGCTTTTCTTTTTTCTTTTTTTTTTTCAATTTTCCATTTCCTCTAAATAATCACCTGTGAGGATAATGTCGTCTACATAAATAATCAAAATTTCAATGCTCCCTTCTGTAGAAGTTTCTATGAATAGAGGATGATCAAACTGCCCTTTTGAGAAACCTTGAGACTTGACAAATCTCATGAATCTTTCGAACCAAGCTATTGGTGATTGTTTCAGCTCATACAAAGATTTTTTTTTCTTAGCTTGCATATCCTTTTTTCAAAACTTTCACTGAATCCTGGGAGAGCTTCCATGTACAATTCTTCTTCTATATCCCTATTTAGGTAGGCATTTTGACATTCAACTGATGTAGAGACCAATCTAGATGAACTGCAATGGAAAGTAACTCTCAAAGTATTCTACTTAGCAGCAGGTGAGAAGGTTTCTAAATAGTCTATAATAAACCCCTTAGCAACTAGGTGAGCCTTATATCTTCCAAGTGATCCATCAAAATTGTATTTCACAGTGAACACCCATTTACATCCAACTAATGTTTTCCCTTTCAGAAGATCAACTTTCTCCCATGTCTTCTCCAAAGATCTCATCTCCTCCATGACCGCATCCCTCTACTCAGGAATAATTAGAGCCTCCTGTATATTCTTAGGAGTGGAAACACTGAACAACTTACAAGTAAATGTTTGAAATGATAGAGATAGATTTTGATAGGATAGGAAACTATACAAAGAGTATTTAGCACAAGTTCTAGAACCTTTCCTAAGAGTCATAGGTAAACCTAAGGTTTCATCTGACTGTGGAATGGATATTGGTTTAGGAGACAATGATTCGATAGAAATAGGCTGAGTGAGATTTACCTAGTTGGTCTCCAATTTTTGGATTTTTCTCCGGATTAGATTCTTGGCTATGTTGCAAGTTGTCTATTTCTTTCCATCATTTTGGATGTTTTCTCCAAAAAAAAAAAAAAAAAAATTTTCCTAAATGATGTCCCTCTTACCTCATATGCATACCATTCTTTTCCTGAGATTGAATTTGTAAGGGCATTGAAGATGGATTCAAGTTGTCATTATTTGAGACATCATCAATTTTCAAATCAAGATTATAGAAAATATCCACATCATTTATTAGTATATACAACAGGCTCATTTTCCATACGAATATAAAAAAACAAATCTTCACTACATGTCTCCTTTGAAGATGGGTTGAGGTAAAAAAGAGGCTTATCTTCAAAAAAGGTGACATCCACGGGGGAATCTTTTTTTTTTTTTTTAAGCATTGAATGAAAGCAGTAGAGAAACTGTAGACAAGTTGTGCACTCTTTAAAGCTTCAAGTATTTGTAACAGAAACACAAATGATTGAATAAGTCAACAATTCTTGAATTTTGATGAAAGTGTTAGTGATAATATGGATAAATTATACCTTAAATTTACTAAATTTTATGATACTAAATTTAGAACTATCAAAAAATTTTGAAAATTTTAATTTATTACAAATTTATCTTGTTGTTAACTCTTGTCTTTAATTATATAAACATGAATCTAGATAACATGTAGAAATTTTAATAAGTATAATACTGAATAAATTAAATAATAGATAATACTGGATAAATTAAATAATAGAAAAGTGATTGATTGATTTTTTTTACTTAAAATATAATAATTTACTATCTCAAAATTTATATATATGTTAATATTTATGTAACTTATATAATATTGCTCGTAAACAAAATCAATATAAAATTTAATTTAGATGATGTTTGGTTTAATTTTAGTTTTAATTTTTTAATTTTTTAATTTTTAATATAAAAATAAAAAAGAGTATAGAAATCGAAAAAAATAACACACTTATACAATAAAAAAATCGAAAAACAGTAAAAAAACACACAAAAACCAAAACTAAAAACTAAAATCAACAATAATACCAAATATCCCCTTAACTCTAAACTTTATTTATAATAAATTAAAAATTTTAATATTCAATTGATATTTTTATTAATATTATAAAAGTAAGTAAAATTTTAGATTTAAAATATATCATACCCTTCTAATAATAATAACTAGGCATTTCTATTAACTTTTGGCGTAGACAAAGTGACAAATTCTTCAGTTTTATCTGCTCCACTGTCCAAAGCTCTTTAACCATTTCGAGTTTGGTGAATTGGATCAAAAAGTTACATGTCCGTCTTCTTTTCTCAGAAAGAAACAGAGTTCCAAGGAGGCCTTGCACCTGGATACATTTAACTTGGGTCAACATAGAAATAAATATATAAAGAAATGTAAGCATATTAAATTTGTTAACTTAAAGCCATTTTTAATATTTATTTGCATAATTTTCGTATATGATCAGAACACGTCTCTGCTTTGATATCCAATTCTTCTATTGATCATATAATTGGTATATTTTATGATAGAATTTGAGACCATGGAATTGTTCAATATAAGACACTGCATACAAGTCCATGAGATATGCAAGTACGTATAAACTTATATTTTAATTCGGTGCAAGTATAAAATATTTAATAAAGTTGGAAATAGGAATGCAACATCAATTTGGTAGATATAGCAAATTAATGAGCAGTAATTGACAAAATTTACCGATTCCTATTATGCGGGCCGAATCTGAGACCCCATATATTTGGATTAGTGTGCGTTTTGCAACCTGAACCCAACAAGTTAGGCTGAACTGACAATTTGCTTCCACTTTAACAGAAGTCCGATGGCTATTTTGGCTTAACGAACCATTAGGTTCAACTTTAACCGTGGCCTAAGTTGGGTCAATGATGAGTTGAATTCGGTGGAAATTGTCTTTACCCAAGGTGGATGTGGCAATACAAATGGCAATTGCTTGGAAGCTGATAATGACCAAGTGACAAAGAAAGAATTGGTGACGGTATCGTCTGTCCCTTCAATCAAACGTGGAAGACGCAAGTAGGGATGGTGTTCAGGTAGGGTAGGTCCTCTTCACCGCTGACCTATAAATAGACCCCACAAGGGGTTAGCTAGATTCCTTAAAAGCAAGGGAATCGCTTATTTTTACTACTTTTTAAAAATATAATTTATGTCCTTATCCATTCGGAGACGCGTAATTACGCAGATTCTGACACCCTTCGTCCAATATTAATATATACTTCATGGGTGGAAACGAATTCCAAATCTGATACTTTCAATGAAAGTTAATATATATATATATATATATATATAAAGCACTTTTATGACTAATTCCGTGCACTAATTCCGTTCATTACAATTTTCCAAACTGAATTTTAAAAAGTACATCAAAATCTAAGCCTCACTAGTTGAGTATTGAAATTAGTAATAATATCATAAGTCCTATTAACAATTTGATTACCGTAGACTTTACAAAGAAAGCATCATTGCCAGGTACGCACAAACCACAAAGACTTTGGGTTGAACATTGATGGCAGCACAATATCTCTTAGATAGATACTAGTCAATAAAGTTCAAATAAGGCACCGAGCATGCGTTTGGAAGCCGTGAAAAATGCTTGATAAAGAGCACATTTGATATTATTTTTTATTTTTTATTTTTGTATATGTATTAGTTTTTATGTTATTTTTTAAGTTTTTATATTATATTAATATATTATCTTTTTTAATTTTTTAAATATTTTTATTGATTTTTGTATTTTAAAAAATAAGAAATAAAAACTGAAAACAGAAGTATAAACAAACAAGGCCTAAGAGTATGTTGAAAATAGATCATATTATAAGTCTGCTTTCTATTAACCGATTTTTCATATGTAGTCTTACCTATGGAAAATAGTCGTCGAGTTTGACGTGGGGCTTGCCTTATCCATTTGGAACGCGCTCGCACTACAATAAAATCAATACATAATAAAAATATAAAAACTTGTTAGTTAAAAGATTAATTAATTAATAAGTTATGATTTATAAATTGCATTTCATAATTCAATAAACATGTATTTAATTAACCAAAATTTTTTATATTTTTACCAATTTAATTAATTAAGTATGAACCACTTAAATCTAACTATTCATGTAAAATCTTTTAGTCACAAAAAGAAAACTAGAGACGTGATCATATAAAGAATATGTGTTCGATAGATTCTAAATCCAAGGCTCTATTAGTTACAACATTACATTTGAATCTATCCAACGCAATAAGCCTATTTTTGCAAGCTAACCAAGTAATGAAAGACACCTTAGGAAGATTTTGTTGACATTATACTAGTTTATACCATGAAACAAGAGGGGAATTCACCAAAAACAACTTTCTACAAAATTTGTTTGAATAGATATCACATTGGTGATGAAGCCATAGGACCTTGTCTTCAATCTACTGATTGGAGAAGTAGTCGAAAAGATTGTCACATATCAACCTATAACCTTGAAATGAACACTTCCATTCATTTTTGCTAATGAGAGTTTCTACTTTGGCATTAGGGGAAAGCAAGTGCTTGAGATTGAAGGCATTTGGAATAAGATTAAGGACATCTAGTTTAGTCCACTTATCATACTAGACTGAGGTACTCTTGCCCTTACTAATCTTATAAACAAGCACATTATTAAGACAGTTCCTTAATTTGAAAATTTGCAATAAAGTCCTTGAGAAGTCAATTTTTTTTCTTGCATTCCCAAAAACTCTTACACATCAAGTGGGTAGAGTGAACCTATTTTACCCATAATACCTTTTTATCTATTAAAAGTCTCCAAATCCTTTTAGCAAGACTTGTATTTATTGTAGTTAAAATGGAGATAAGTCCTAGACCTCCTTGTTTTTTAGGTAGAGGTTCCAGCCACTTGACTTTGGTTGAACTTGTCTTGACTAGATCACTATGCCACAGGAAGTTTCGCATTATGCCCTCTATTGCTTAGATCATTTTTCTGGGTAGGATTAAGTGGGAGGTCTGCTAGTTACTTAAGACTGAATTGATGAGTTGTATAACATATCCTTTTGTGTGTTTTCTCAAAAGCAATTCACAATCTTTAATAGAAGATTTTCTAGCAAGGATTGATAAGCCAAGGTATTTGAATGGAAGGGATTTAATGTGAAGTCATATATAGGCTGTCAAACTTCTAAAATGGAATTCTATTGCAACAAAAAATGTAATATGACTTTTATGAGCAATGACAACAAGTGATTGAGTTCAGTAGTTCCTCATATAAAATTATTGACTCTAGAGATATAGTAATATGGAGAAAACAAAATTGTTTCAAGCGCTAACAAAACTAGAAGCATCCTATGTTTCAAAGAGAGGAGGATGGGTTATTCATATTTTAGTTGATGGTCAAAGGCCAATTAAAAGTTAAGCAGTGGCAATTTTAGATCCTTTTGGTTCGTTTGATTCTTTCTTGAGCCTGATGATTAAAAATTATCATGTTTGGTTCCTTCTAAGGATAAATCTATAAAGAATTCACCTATCCTAATAACCAAAAAACTTGACTTGAATGATCTTATATTAAAAGCTAAATTGACGAAAATATTGTCAAACTTCTAATTTGGAATTATACTGCAACAAAAATGTAATATGACTTTTGTCTTTATTTAATCTCAAATTATAAATTAAAAAAATGATTAATAACCTAAAAAAAGAGTCTTAATGGAATATCCATTAGCTCTATAAATTAGTAGGATGTCATTAAAAAATGTTAAATTATGAATGAATAAATTCTTGCATTTGCTGTGGTAGGTGAAGTAATGGATGGAATTGATTATGTGACAAAGCAACTTGTTGAGTGTCTTAATACATAAGGTAAATAGGTAGGAAGAGAGGGGATCACCTTACCTCATATGTTTCTTACCTTGGAATAAGGTTGTAGGCTCCATATTGACAAAAATGCTAAAGGAGATAGAGGAGATAGATTCCATTATCTAACCTGAATATTTGGAAGGGACGCCAAACCATTCAAAGTGTCACTAAGAAAGCTCCAACTGATGGAATTAAAGGTCTTATGCAGATCCAATTTCATTGCACATTCTTTAGATTGATTCTTCTTATAGTAAGAGTTGGAAATGTCATAGACTAGAGGGATATTATGCCCTATGTTTATCCCACATATGAAGGCTAACCAGATGAAGCTTGTCCATGAATTTAGCACTTGTTTTAATTTATATGCAAGAATTTTTTAAATGATCTTATAAATAGTAATGCAACAAGAAATTGGCCTATAATTACTTAAGTCAGTAAGTTTAACAGTCATATGAACTAGTAGATAAGTCTTATCAAAACTATTAAGTAGTTAGTCATAATTGAAGAATTTATGAATAACCTTGATGAGTATATCTACTATCATGTGCCACATGTGCTAGAAAAAATAAACATTATATCTATCCAGGCCAAAAGTTTTGTTTAGATTGAAAGACTTAACGACTTTTACCATTTATTTTTCATTGACAGGGTGTGAGGATGTGAGCTTGTTCCTTAAATGCTTAAGTTATAGGTAAAGCATTTAAGACCATACAGTAGGAGGACACTATTATAAATGATCTAGCAAGCTTTTGTAAAATTGGAAGGTTTTGTTCAGGATATCCTATTGATTTTTTAGAGGAATATCATCGGCATCACTAATGGATGTGATTTTATTAGAGTTCCTCCTCTAACATAAGGACGTAGAGAAGAAAGACGTATTATCATTCCTCAGATTTGTAGAAGAAAGAAGTATTATCATTCCTCCTATAATGTAAGGACTTGTAAAAGAAAGAAGTCTAATCATCTCTGTCATCCACATAATCCTAGTCGTCTACCAAATAACAAAACAATGAAACTCTAATACAAAGTAGTAATTGCTTAAGATTGATTCTTCTTGTTGCAGTTTAAAGGGTTCTAAAAGGTTGTTAAAGAAATACAAAGATTTTTTTTAGATTTTTTTTTGTTTTAGTTTAGAATTTGTTTTCAAATTCTTTTTATTATGTTTAATTTATGTGTAATTAATTTAAAATTTTAATCTTCTTGTTTAAATTATTTTAATTAAATTTGACATAACTAATTCGTTAATCTTTTTTATTTATTTTCATCCATATTGATTATAGTTAATCATTTTTAATTGTATTTTGTCATAATTGCATTTTCCATTTTGATTATCTTACAAAGTAGGTTATTTTAGTTTACATATTTGTACTTAAATTTTAAGTTTGAGAAAGTTTCATTAATTTGTTTAACAAGAATGAATTTAGGAATTAAATTCAGAAAATAGGGAAAAATATTGACCAAAATACATTAGAAAATGAAGTAAGGTTTGATTTGAAAAGGAAAAAGAGCTTTTAACCTAAAAAAAGAAAGAATGAAATAACAATAAGGGAAAACTTTAAAGCCTAGGAAAAAAACAACAAATAAACACAATAAGACCAATCCAAAAGCCCTTAAGACTCGACCCAATCCAGTTTAATTAACCTAAAAAAATAGTTTTCAATTGTTTTGTCTACTTCTTCATTTTTATTCCAGCATGTCTGTCCTTTTATTCTAAAGATCACCATCAATCTTCCTCTCTTGTTCAAGAAAAATCATTAAGTCGTGTGGGCATTAGTTGGAGCTATTCCTAAAGTAAGTTTAGTTTTGGTTTTGGGTATTAAAGAGGTGAAAAGAGAGTTTAAAATGGGTAAGAGAAATTTAGAAAAAAAAATTTGAACAGCTATGGAAAAAGAAGAGGATGACGATGGGAAAGAAAGAAAGAGAGAAGAAGAAGAAGAAGAAGAGAGGAGAGAGAGAGGATTGGCAAGAGAGTGGACAATAGAGGGAGAGGAGAGAGAAGATGAAGAGAGAGGATAGAGAAGCAGAAAAATAAAAGGAAAAAAGAATTTTTGTGACAAAGTTGTAATTTGGAGAAAGTTAAGGTAGTTAAGGAATTAAAAAAAAAGTAAGGGAAAAGTAGGAAAATAAGGCTTTGAAGGATGGTTTTGGAAATTTTAGTAAATTTAAGGGTAGTATAATAAATGAGAAAATTTTAGAATTTATTCTTATTTTATATTATTATTTAGGTGTTAGAGATAATTTGGAAAGAGTGAAAGATTAATTAGGAATTCAAAGTTTAAGATTTTCAAGTAAGTGGATTAGTTAGAATGTATCTTATTTTGTGTTTTATGTGAAAAGTCAATATTATAATTTATGTATAAATTTTGAGAAATTAAAATATCTTATTATATTATTTTGTAAATAGTAAAAAAATACAAATTTGTATGAAAGATGAGATTTAATATATCCTATTATTTGAAAATTTTGCGTAAAAATAACTATTATGATTTGTGTGAATTTATTGAAATGGAATATATATTCTTAGAAGCATTTTGTAAAAACTATAAATAATGCGATTTTGTTCGATCTATGTGACTTGAAAATATTTTGTGATGTGAAATATATGTGATTTGAGAATAATTAGGATTTTTTATAAGTTATATAATAAAATATGAATTTTATATAAAGTTGCATTTATATGGAAAATGTGTATGTGATTACGTGATGAATTTTTTAATGAGTTATTGAATGGTGGAAATATGAATAATTTGTAGAAATTTTGAAAATTACTTTATGAGTATGATTTTGCATTGATATAAATTATTGATTAAATCAAAATAATATTAAGGTGTGAATATGTGATAATGAAAGAAAATAATGTGACATAATGGTGTTGGACTTATGGAATATTAAGAGAAAAATAATGAGATTCTAGTTAGTGACTTACCTAGGTATATTTATATTCGATAATCTTGATATTTATGTGATGTGATTGAAATTGATTATTAGACACGTGTTAGGCTATTCCAGAAGTGAGCATATTCTTAATGATTTATATTGATATTATAAGAGTGGTGATACTCCGGATGCTTCTAAGAGTGGAAACTTTCCTATATGATTTATTTGAAGAGACTCAATATTCTAGGAAAGGGAATGCCCACAATATTTCTAGGAGTAGGAAGTGTCTTATATGATCTGTTTACCAGTAGATCATTGGGTATAAGTATACTAGGTTAAGTGGGGCCCTAAAAATTTTAAGAAAAGAATTAAATACAAATTTTAGAAATAAATGTATGGATTAAGAATAATAAAGAAATATAAATAGATGCAAATTTCGATATGAATCATTATACAATGTCAATATATGTTTCTTTTTAATAGTTATATGTATTATGTATTACATGACGAGTGCATTTTAGTTATTCCTTACTCAGTTGACAGTTCATTCCTTACCAGTTGAAAATTTTCAGGAGATATTTAATAGGTTTTTGAAGCATTTTGGATTTTAAGTTATATTTTGGTAAATAGTTCAAGTAGAACAACTTGTCGTAGGATGCCACAAGAATCATTTTTAACTAGGATTTCTGTTGTATTTTGACAATTTAATTCTTTTATGGTACAGTTGAGATTGATGATATATTTTAGAAGGATATTAAATTTATTGAATTTGGAAATATGAATTTTAATTAATGATTATTTATTCTTGTTTTAAGATACTTACTTATGACTTATAGAATTTGCTATATTAAATGATTGAAATTGAATTATGATTAAATTGTGAATTTATGGTTTGTATTGATTTTAAAAATTAAATTAAAGAATTAGGGTTAATATAATTTAAAAATTATTGTAAATTAAAAATTAAGTTTTGATATAAGTAGGAACTTTATATTAAATAGTATCAGAGCATATGCTTCGTGGATTGGGGGATGATTATTTTAAGGGCGTTGCAAAAACTTAGAGAAACAAGTTCAGAGACATACAAAAGTCAGAGATGGCATGAGAAATAAAGGACAAAATAAGGTAACAAACTTGGGGGACACGGTTACATAAACCATAAAATCATAGAGAGTAAATGGAATGAGCAATATAAGGAAAAGGTAGATACATGCAGATAAGGGTGAGAAAATGACAAAGTAAGTACAAACCATAGGTAGCAACGAAGAAGAGGGAACCAAATATAAAAGTTTGGAAAAGGGAGAAGGTAGAGAAAGATTGAGAAATCATAAGAGTAAGAAAAAAAAATGGGGCGAGGGATTTCACAAGTTCTTTGTTTAGGGCTAATCATTTTGAGCTTAATGGGGGTAATGAGTGAGAGATTGGTGTCAAAATAGTGGTGGCCTTGTTGAAAGTTTATTACCATTCTTTAAATTTTTTTTATTATCATTGCTTCCCTAAAACCATTTCTATTTTATAAGGTGGCACTAGAAGAAACCTTCTCTAAACCAACTATTTAGTTGGCTGGCATCTTCCCTACCTAAGCTTTAACAGGAGACACATCCCTATTTGATTATAGCATCAACACAACATCCTTATGTTTCTGGTGTGTGTTAGAGGATAAATTCATAGTGTTTTTTTGGATGTTAATTGATGTAAATTTACCCATAAAATCATTTTAATGTGTTTAATTAATGATTGATATTGTTTATTTTTCAAGATTGAAGCTTAATTGATGATTATTGAATAATGCATCAAGAAATACATAAAATGGTGCAAAATTGGAGCTGTTTAGACTCAATACGGTGATTTGAAAAGACCACTGTATGAATCCCAAGACCCCCGTATGCATAGCCACAATTTTGGTTATATACGACAGTTTTTTAACCGCCGTATGCATCCAGTCAAACTGTCGTATTAAATCCAGACCAACATATCTTGACAGAATTTTCATATTTGGGCTGCGACATGTCTCTACTCAACTTTATTGACTTGGGACATCAAGTGGACATGTGCTAGGGCTGTCTAAAGGAGACTAAACACAGAAACATGCATAAAATTAAGAGAGATCAGATCTGCAACTTAGAGAAAGAAGATCTTTCTTCTTTCTTAAGTTTTTCTTAGTGTTTCTGAGATGTTTTAAGTTTCAAACATGTAATTCGAGTTTTAGATTGATTTTTGAGTTGCTGTTTGTTGGAGACTTAAGCTAAGGCATATATCTGAGTTTACAAACCATCATAGGGGGTTTCTTAACTCAAATTATAACTTTATTTCCTCTGTTTTCTAGATTAATCAAGTTCATGTTCTTACACTTATATTCTTTGAATGTTCTTTGATTTTACTATTAGTTTTACTGATTTTAAAGCTATGTTAATGCTTAGATCATGTTGAGGAGTTCAAAACTTGTCTAGGAGCTCTCTAAGACTATTTTGTAACTTATAAATTACTTACTTCAGCTTATATTGGTAGATTTATCAACATATGTGGCTTAAGATGCATGTTTTCTATGTTTTAATTAAAATATGTGGCTAAATCATTTTTATTGCTAAGGATTGGTGTTTTTATGATTTAAGAGAGCTTAAAGACATGTTATAAGGTTTGAGTTTTGTTTATTGAGGGTTTAAAAGATCTGATTTTGGGCTAGCCATGTAGGATTAGAGTTTAAGACAAGTTAAGCTTGAAAAATCT
>JAOXYD010051747.1:0-13305 GCA_028565735.1 Pinacopodium congolense
ACATAACTATGATGAAATAAGCATTGCATGACACAATATCATATATTTTAAAACTCCTTCTACATAAATCCATACTATTAGGAAATTTAGTCATGGAGTCAATTACCAGAGAATCACATTCGGATATATAACCAAGAAATTCTAAGTAGTTTTGAGAAATATATTTCAATTTGATCAAATTGTAGTTCAGTGTTTACAAGCTCTCATGGAAGCCACTACAAAGAAAGGGCTCTGTTTACAACGTGAAAAAAGATAACCCACAGGTGTTAAATGCTTATGATGTTTGGTGTTGCTTTTCATGTGGAACAATAGGGAGTGACCTTTTTTGGAACATTATCATAAACAATGGCGTTGTCTTCAAGATTGCTATTAAAGAAGAACTCCATAGTAAGAGAGGCCTATCAATGCTTAGAGTGTGATATCTTTGGTCTTCCTCCTTTCAAAGTAAAGTTTGTATTAGAAAATGTCATTCATCACTAAATGAAGACCTATCAAGAGGCTTAAATTAATAAATGAAAAAATAAACTCTAAAGTGTTAAACCAAGGGATGGTTCCACTGTTATTTTGATAATGACAAAATGGTTTTACTAATGTGTTTGTGGAGTTTATCGTGTTTAATAAGTTAAGTTTGATGAAACAAGATATGAAGTGTTTGATAAAGGTTTGAAGTGCATGGTTTTGGAGCCATAGAGTTAAAGGGTATAGTTAAGGGATGTTGGAGATGTATGAAGACCAAAGTTGATAGAAGAAAAGTCTTGGAGAAGAACTTGAAGATTGAAGAAGATCAAACTCAAGAGTAGTGTTTAATAGATTTTGAATAAGTTGTTCTGTAAGTCCTCTCTTGGTTTTACTATAGTGTTAAAAGGAATCACATTATGCATATTGCATTTATATTTAGTATTACACATAAGAAGCATAATTAAAAGGTATTGTTTATGTTTGATAAGTGTAAAAATCCTCTTCATGTATAGTTGAATACATGTTTGTTATTGCATGAATATATGTATTAAATAAATAAATTAAAGGACGGATGCATGAATAAATTGATAAGTAACTGAATTTATAAATTATTTAACTTGGTATGATTTATGTGATTACGTCTTGAATTGTATGAATTTATAAATGATTTGGTGAATTGGTTAATGATAATTGTGCATTAGTATGTGTTTTTCTAAGTATTTGACATATGTTTCTTGCATTATAAGTTGTTATTATTGTGTTTTAAGACTTATTTTGTGTGTTTTTATTTAATATAATCTTTGTTATTGTTTTATTTTTGTTTGTTACTAGTTTAGAGTAAGTTTTGATCATTTAAGTGTTTTTATTTTTATTTTATATTTTATTATTTAATTGTTAATGTTGGATTATAATTAAATCTTATTGGTGTATTTATTTATTGTATAGGGATTATTTAAATTAAAATTTTAAAATAGAAAAAAGAAAAAAAAAAAGAAGAAGAAACATAAAAGAAGAATGAAGCTAAGGAAATAACCAAGTCCAAGTGTAGAACAAGAGAGAGCCTATACAGCCTTTGATCTGGACTAACCAACTGTTGTTAGACTGGGAGTTAGACTGCCCAGCCCACGCACCTTGAGCCCGTTGCTGCTGCTGGAGCCCGTGCTTGGGAGCCTCACTCGCTGGCCTGGAGACCTGGGCTCGGCCTACACCAACCCAGCCTACTTGCACCCTACACCGCCTGAAGCTCGCGTGTTGCTGCTGCCTAGAGCCCGATTGAAGCCTGCTGAACCTCGCATCTGCCAAGCCTGCTACTGGAGCTGGACCAATCCTTTCACGGCATGGACCTCCATTCCAAGACTAGCCCTGCCCCCTCCCATCTGCTACTAGACCAAGCTTCAAGACTAGTCCAACACGCACAACAGTAGTAGCCCTCCAGTCAAGTGAAATTCGGACAGAACAAAAGAGGGAGGCGCAGACACAAAACGGGAGAGAGGCCGACAGACCGAGAGAGAGAAGTCGCAAGCAGAATCGGACACCACAGATGTACAAATCGAGAGAGCAACGAGAGAAGCAGCGGACAGAAATAGATGCAGAGGGAGGGACAGCTAAGGAGAGGGCGAAGCCATTGCCGACCATAGCGCTAGAGCTCTCCAATCCATCATTTGTCATTTCTACTTTTAGTTTATTTCGTCATTTTGTTCTTAATATTGTACAGAATTAACTGTTGCTTTTCTTATCTTTATTTATTTAATTTTTGGCCGAATATTGTTACGTTAGAATTTGATTTTTTAGCTTAAATATTTTTTAGTTGTTTTCTTATTTTATTTAATCAATAAAAATACTTATTATGATCATGACTTGTGTTAAATTGATGAATATCTCTGAATAAATATTTTTTGGTTGAGTTTAGGATTGATATTGAATTAAGACACGTTTTTTTTGTGTTGATTTTCGCTTGATTGAATGCATTTTTAACTTAATTTAGCTTGATCACCTAAATTAAGACTTTAGATGATTTAATATCATAAACATTGGGATTTAATTTGTCAGAAAATCAATTAAGCAACATACTTGAAACTAAGCGTAGACCAACCTTAGGATCTTGTGTGAGGATATCTAGGATTAACGAACTTAATTTTAGGCTTTTGGTGTTTAATGCTTTTTATTCTAAATTATCTATGAACCAAGTAGGTAGGTTGGATTAAGAAGAAAAGAAATTCCTATGAATATTGGGTTGACTTACTTAGGTGAAGCAAATCATAAATCAATTCACTGTTACCATTTTTACTGCCTAAACCAGTTGAAGCCCGACGCTTCAACCATTTTTCTATCATTTGGTCTAGTTCTTTTGTATTTAATCCATTAATTTGCATCTTACATATTTTCTTATCTCACTTGTTTTAATTACTTTTTAAAACAATCAAATCTTGATCATTTGAGTAATTTTGCATTGTTTAATTTAATTGTTTTGCGTATTAGAATCCATTGGGTACGATACTCGGTTCTTACTGTTTTTATATTACTTGTCGACGAGGTATGCTTGCTCTGGTTTGGTCTAGGATAGAATTTAATTTATATTACTTTGTTTAGACTGCAACAGTTAAGACTTGTATGTTGTATGGTGTGAATATCATTCGACCAATCTCAATGAAAATGCAGTGGAATATTATTAACAGTTAGTTACCAATATGTATTGACTTGTCCTAATTCTTGTACACCAAATTAATGGACATAATAGTGGTATGGATAATTCAAAATATTATTACTAGTCCAACTACTATTCCATCTGTATACTTCTTTCTCATAAATTCAAAATGCCTTCTTATTTTTTATAATATAAATTTATTGTGCTTCTTGTCTATCTTATTAGTTAAAATTATGCTTCTTTAAAGATAGGGTGAGACTTAAGAATAAAAACCATTTTAACACAGTAAACAACAAGAGTTAAAGTAAATATATATTAACGAATTTAAAATTATATTCAAGTATTGCTTATTAGTTCAACACCTCATTCATACCTAGAAGTTCTTAGGAAATTGAGTACATAAAATAATTATTAAAAATGTCTAAATACAATTATAATGATAAATGAATCAATCAAAAAGATTAAAATAAAATTTAAATATACTAAAAATTTTATGTGATTTTCTAAAATTATTTATTTGTATAAAGATATGTTTCATAGCAATAAATAATATAAATATATATTTTCCATTTTTAAATTAAAAATCTTTGTACATCCACCCTTGTATTTTTAAATTAAAAATCTTTATACCTCCACTTTTAGCCTGCTAAAATATACTCTTAATAATTAAGGGGCTATTTGGTTCCTCTTCTATATTTTTATTGTAGTTTTTTATTTTCATTTCTTATGTTTTTTATTTTTTATTTTTATTAAAAATAAAATCTATTTAATTAAGATTTTTAATGTAGCAAAATATGTTTGAAACTCATCAAAGCAATCTCATTTCAAACATTCTATTAATTAAAAAAATAATTTTAAAAAAATATCATAAAATATTGTTTTGTCTTTAAATTTTAGTTTTTAAAATACATAAAAGCACAAATTATGTATTTAGGTAAATCTATCTCTATTTTTTATTTTTAAAAATAAGAAATCAAAGTAGGAATAAAATAAACATATTTTTCAAAAAGTTTACTTTTTAAAAATAAATCACAACAACAAATAGCAAAAATAAACGGGAATAAATAGCCCATAATTTTGTCAATAAATTATCTCTCTCAAGTTATAACTTTAGTTTGATGCTCTCTCAACTAGTTTTGAACATCATACCTGCCTATTTATAGATGTTTGTAAGCATATGCAAAAAGAAGAAAAATATATGAATTGATTGAAGATGATTTTGATGTCATATAATTTCATTTCCAATTTTTGTACACTGTATATTCTTCACTTTTCATCCTACTATCAATCTTTTTAGGTAATTATACAAAAACGTGAATTAGCAATAAATTTATTATATTTTATTTAAAATTTTAGTCAACTAATATATTTATTTATCATAAACAAATCTTGTTGATAAATGTCTCCTTTCAATATATATTTCAATAAAAAATTTACATTCATCTGATACTCTTGAATACATTGTCTACATTCATCTGATGCTCTTTAATACATTGCCTACGAAATGATATAATCCATCACGCACGCACGCGCACACACACATACACACATATATATATTACTTTTGTCAAAATCTTTTCCTCACTTGTAATCTCCGTAGGTCCACATGTAAACAAAGCATTGCAGCTTGAGTTTAAAAACTAAGTGAAATTAGATTTCTATACAACTTTAATATGTATATCGCACTATTTAAAGTATATTTTGCTCTATCAAATATTTGTATTTTTAATCATTTCAATATTGACAATGTTATAGTATGAAATATTACCCCAAAACTCCTTGCCTTTCTTTTGTTTTAGGACTCAGTCAAAATATTTCCATATGCAGCATACCGGGATGTCAATCGGTTGGGTCAGGTCGGGTTTGGGTTGGATCATTTCGGGTTCGAGTCATTTTGGGTTAACACTAATTCGGGTTTAAGTCGGGTCATTTTGAGTTCTGGTCATTTCGGATTAACACCAATTCGGGTTCAGGTCGGATTAATTTGGGTTCGGGTCATTATGGTGTCACTCATAAGATTGCCACACCATACCATACACAAAGTAATGAGCAAGTATAAATTTCAAATGGAGAGATTAAAAGAATTTTGGAAAAGACCGTGAATGCATCAAAGTTGGTCATCAAAATTAAATGATACATTATGGCCATATTGGACTGCCTTTAAGACATTGATTTGAATGTCTCCATATCGCTTGGTTTATGGTAAATCATGTCATTTACTTATGGAATTGGAGTATAAAGCATTTTGGGCAATCAATTTGTTAAATTTCAATTCCAGATAGGTTGACGAACAAAGGTTATTAAAATTAAATTAATTAGATGAATTTTTCTTTAGTGCCTATGCAAATGTCCACCTTTAGAAAGAAAGGAAAAAGAAACGGCATGATCAAAACATTATTTTCGTGACTTTCAAGTTAGCGATAAAGTTCTTATTTATAAATCTCATTGGAAACTCTTCCTCACAAATTGCTATCTAGATGGACTTGTACTTATGATGTTCTTAATGTCTATCCTTATGATATCATTAAAGTTTCAAACGAACAATCATCTTTTAAAGTCAATGGAAAAAGGGCAAAGTTATACTTACCTAAACAGGTTGTGGAACCAACTGAAATTCTTTTCCTTTCTGACCTATCTAGTCATTTTAATTAATTAATTAAGTATTTTTATGTGTGTTAATTTCTTTTAGTGTGTTTTATTTAATTTAATCTTTTTGTAGTTTTAATTTTCTTCTTCAATCTTAATTTATTTTATGGTTTCATTAAATTTTTCAAAATTTAAGTTTTTTACATTGCTTAGTAGTATTTCTTCCAAATTTTCTTTAATTTTCTTTCTTAAATTTTATTGCTTGTGTTAGGATTGATTTCTTGAGTCCTTTAAGCCACCTTAGCTTAATTAACTTATTTTTAGTATGTTTTCTTTAAGGGTTAAGTTATTCTGATTTTAGCCTTTTGAGTTTTTGTTTTAATTTCTTTTAAGTTTTTTGTCTTTCCCATCTATTTTTCTTAAAAATTTAGTGTTTTCAAAGTTTGGTTTAAAGCAACTTGGTCTAGAATTTTGATATTTCTGTTTCAGATTAGTTTGGGGATCATTTGAAGAGGATTTCAACCAAAAATTAGATTTTAAGTAAGATTGGATAGAGCAAAACAGTGGAGTAAAAAGACATTTTTGACTCACATTTTAGTGTTTATCCATATGACTAAAATAGCGCAATAGAACATCATCATTTTAGTCTCCAAGAGTTGTCCTTTTAGTCCCTGTTAAGGACAAAAGCCACGCAACTCTCTTCTTCTTCTTCTTCTTATTTATATTCCTTATGTGTGATTTTACCTCCAAACCCCAACATTTTAGGGATTTAGCTCATTTCTCAACCAATTCCCACATTCCAGCGCTTAATTTGTGTGAAATTCTCCCCCCATCAGATTCTAGAATTAATTCATCTAAAAATCCATTTGAAGTGCATCAAAAATCGAATCAAAGAGTCGAAGGTATTATTCACATCTAACCCTTTTTATGCATTTTCCTAATGATTTAAGCGTGTTTTTTTCCATGCTATTAGTATCATTTGAATCTTGCGAGGGAGGGCTTTCTAATGGTAACAATTTTGTACTTTAATCTTTCCATTGCAATTTTCTGAATTTTCTAACTAGGGGCATTTTGTTCATTTTATAATTCTAGTCTTCAGTTGATTTTTTCTATGTAAACTTAGTTTTAAGATGCCACCTAGAGAGCACTAAGGCCCCTCAAGTTCAAGAAAGAAGCCTACTTATGAGGCAACCCATTTTTTAAGTTAGAAAAAAGCTCACTAGTTTGAGAGCGGGCTTCCAAGTTAGATTATCAGTGAGTGATCTCTCATATAGGCCTTAGATGTGAAGCTCCATATGTCAAATATCTTTTGTGCCTTGAACTGGGATCCTATGTTAGTCCTCATTTGCCCTTATTATCCATTTCTTATATGTGATTTCGATGCCAATATCAAGGAAAATGATGCTAGAGATCTCGTACATGGCACTCCTATTCACATACCCGTACTTTACGTCCTACACTACTTGTTGTCCCGGATATTGGTGAGCCATATCTCATTGTGTAGATAGGATTCATGGAGATGTTGATTAAGCCTACTGGTAAGCGCTATTACCCTACCTATTAGCTTTCGGTTCATAGGTGAATTATTATTTTTCTCTTAAGCTTCAATGCCTTACCTGATGATATCTATCTTTCTTATAAGTTGTTTCATGGCCTGGGTTCTATTGAAGGATGGCGTCTAGCTACCTTCATTTTACAAAGCATTCGCAATGCGGTTCACTCTAAGCATGTCAATAAAATATCTGCTTCCCCACTTTATTAATTAGAGTTCTTCAGGAGGCTCTTGTTTCATTTGAAGGTCAAGTTCTTATCTAACCTCAGCCCAATTCTATTATTAGGTATTCATTTTTTTAGTTGTGGGGACATACTAAGTACTAGTAGCAGCTCTTGAGGATAGGATGGATAAGGCTTCATCTAAAGCCACCATTCCTATTCAAAACCCTTTTTCTTCTAACTGTTGGCGCATTAGTTAAACATCCTTTTCCTTCCACTTTTGATGATCAGATGGCTATGCTTCGCCTTATTTAATAGCATATTATGAGGATTGAGTATGAAGTTGATACTGCCATAGCCCAGCTTGTTGATGTTAGTGATCGAGTTCACTCCGCTTATAGTGAACTTGGTATTTTGGGGATTATGTTCGAGACAAATTTCCTCTTAGCCCTCCTAGTTAGCCTAGACTTTTTATCCTTAGGCTAGATCTTTTATTCTAGATAGGGGTCTTTTATTTTTGTGGCCCTGCTTGCTTTCTTTTGATTTATTTATTTTTCTTAAATTTTAGTTTTGATGTATATGCTCCTTTTTGGGTACATTCATTATATATATATATATAGCATTCTTTTGGTGTATTTGTGCTTTTGTGCTTTCATGTTTTTCTTTACTCTTTTTCGCTTTCTATAATTCAAGATCAATGTCTCTCATCACAGCTCTATTCTTACTTCAATGGATTGATACAACCTTATTATTCGGGTGCAATTTGTTCCTTTATCTCCCACTTATTGCTTTCTTAATTCTTGAGAAACACTGGGGACTAATGTTTAAATTAAGTGTAGGGGAGGGATACACATGCTTTCACATTTGCTTTATTATTGTAATAGTTAATCATTTTATCACCTCTTTCAAAGTTATTTATAACTAGGAAATTGTTTCAATTTTTTGCATATGATTCACCATTTTTCTTTTTTAATTTGATTCTTTTCACAATATAAGAGATTGTGCTTTTGGTTTTATAATTGATAATCAATTGATTTCAAATCATTTCATGGTTTTGCTAATTAATTCCTTATGATCATTATGACATTCAATTTTTAAAATGAATATTTCTAAATAAATGGTTACATCTTTTACGCATTTTTATCATCCTTGTTTAAAATTAAATCAAATTGCAAAAGTAAGTGTGGAAAAAGAAAAAGACAGAAATGAAAATGAAATAAAATAAAATGTGCTTAAAAGTGAAGGAAAAAGAAGTGAGTAATGTTTTCATTCACTCTGCTGGCTTCTAACCAATTGGTTGAAGTTTATAAGTGGTGATAGTAGTCAGTTGATGTTAGGTGATTTAATTAAAGTACAGGGGATGTTCATGAAAAAATATCCATCTTCGAGTAATAATGTTAAATGACCTCTCAACCAAGCCAATCTCACATTCATTTGTTTAATATTTTTTTGATTAATTAAGGATATGGATTGGTTCATTTTTCAATTGGAATGGAATTATGAATTTAGGATAAAATAGAAGAAGCATGAAATGAGTTGATATTTTATGTGACTTAGTTTGATAAATTATTTTTATAACCTCTTACTTCGCTGTATTGAAAGAAGGATTGAAGAAATTTGTTCAATGGTGTTGATGGATTGATTCCGGCTATTTGCCACATATAAACGTAGCTCAAATTAATATATTTTTCAATGCATAATTTAACAATTAATTTGAGACCAATTTTTCGGCAAGCGTACCAGTAAAATGAAGCAATAAACTAGAGTATATTTAAGACTCCGAGTATCGATCCCATGAGGAAGTTTATATGATGTAACAAGTAGGACAATCTAATTACAATTGTCTAGAAAACACTCAACTTTATGATTTAAGAAAAGAAATAATTAAAAGCTAATTTAAAAAGCCTAGAAAAATTCCAATCAATTGTAAAAGAGCTATAGATTGTTTTTCATGCATTATCTAGTTGAGGTTTGGTGTTTGAAGATTTAATTGATTTAGAGGTCAGTGATGCTTAATCTAGGGTCTTCACTAAATCAAGGCAGCACTATAGTTATGACACTGATTTATCTCTATTAGTAATATCTGGAAGTTTAGTTATGCTTCAGACTTAGGTAATAGGTAAGAAGTTTAGGAAGTCTAGACCTAAGTTATCTTAATATAAGACTAGCACACTCATGATTAACCAAGTCTTTGGTTATTTCACTGATTTAAATTATGTTATTTATTGATTTTTATAAGTCTATGTAGAGATTATTAGATCCTAGATTATCTGAGGGCAATATCATAAGTGATCAGTTCAGGACAAGCATTAAGAATTTAAAAAACAAAATATTAACTCTCTAATCATGAATTAATAACCAATTACCATAATAAATCATCTATAAACACATTTAACAACTCAGCTAAACTGAATATTAACATTAAGCACAGAAATTGATCAAAGCTAACAAGATAAATAATTTAACCAACATAAACTTTCATCAATTAATCAAATAAATCATAATACATAAGATTAAAGTTTATAAATCATCAAAGATGGATCTGAGATAATTAACTAACTCTAATCCACGTGATTAGAGCTTTTAGAATCACATAAACAACCTGTAAACTTAATTATAAAGGATTGAAACTAAAAACAACTTAAAACTAGTTTGATATGAAAAACTACTAAAACAAAGGTGTTTAACTCCTAAATCTGATGCTTAAAACATTTGGAGAGGCCCTCTATTTATAGGAATGGAGTAACTGCAAGTGAAGGAAAAAGACAAGCCGCAATTGTTAAAGAATCTGCTGAAAAACAGTGTATGTGCCTTATAATGATGGTTTGTAAAAATTACAACGGTGTCGTTCAAAGATGAACGGCCCATTGTTATTTGTCTATTTTTGACTTTTTCAACGGTGGTATGTGGATCCATTAATAGTAGGATGATAGGCCACTATTAATGGTCCAAACTTGGATGATTTCGCTTCCTTTTTCTACATTTCTTCAATTATTCACATTAATCTACAAATTAAACATTTCTAAAAATTAATTAAACAATTAAACAATGAAATAGGGGTAAATAAGCAACAAATAACGTCCAAAAACACTATAAAATTCATCCCTAAAAAATCTCCCACACTTAAATTTTTACTTGTCCTCAAGAAACCAATCCTTAAACTTTCTCAAATTAGTATATAATTATAGGAAAATTAATTCAAGATTAAAAACATCATTATTGAAAATGTTTTCTTAATCTTTCAAAAATATTGACTCATCGAAATATTATATAATCAGTTAATCATATTAATTCGCAAATGTTGTTAAATCCTTTCATTCTTTCAATCGAAATCACAAAAATCAATTCCACATGTAAAAGGAAAATATAATGAATTTAATGCATCAACTTTTAAAATACTTTTACATTATTTATTTAATAATTTATTTAGTTAACTTATTAATTAACTACGTGAGTAACTTGGTTGAGAAATGACTCAATCTTTTGATACGAAGGTGAACATTTTATTGTAAACAACCCTCAGTTACTCAATTGAATTACATCAAATCAACTAGTAATTAGGACCACTCATAACTTCAACCTTATATACATATACATAGGTTTTTTCTTTTTTTTTTTCTTCTTTTTTCTTTCTTATTCTTAAATAAATATACATATAATTATAAATTGGCATAGTAAATTCTATTCAAATTTAATTAAATAAGTTATTTATTTATTTTTTTCTAATTATAAAAGTTTTTTAAAAGAAGTCATACAATTACTTGGTAAGTTGCAATTTATATGTGGAATATCATTCTATCCATCAGGTATCCATTATCCAAATTATAAAATGAGTTAAAGGCATTTAGTCATTAATAGTCAAAGTTAATCATATAACATTTCAAAATATCAAAATAATCGAAATAAAAAGAAAACATGGACAATAATAAGCATCAAAATCAAAAAAAATTTTAACAAATTATAGAGTAGTAAAAGAAAATTGATAAATTGATATATCATTAGACAATAAATACTCAAGTGTGTTTAAGACATATATCCTTCCCACACACATAAATTAAACATTGTCCCTAATATTCATAAATCACAAAAAAAGCATGAAATCCAATAGAAAAGAAACAAATACAGTTACACAAATATGTGATCATGAAAGCTCTTCGTTGATGTGAATTGTAGCCATCTAAAAAGTAAGAACAATATATCAAACCACCATAAATAGAAGAAAATACACAAAACTAAAAAAAACACACTAAAACATATTAAAAGAAAATGCATATGAAATCCTACTTCTATGGTTGGGTTGCCTCCCAACAAATACTTCTTTAAGGTCTTTTAGTTAGACCTTATTGATAGGGAAATTTCAACCTAAGCTTAGATATAACACCTAAGTTCTCATCCTCATCCTTTGTATAATGACAAACCAATGGAAAGTTACCTATACCATTTAGAAGGTCATGAATTCATGAGTCTTGCCATTGTAAAAGCATTTTAGAAAAGAATTCTAGGTATCTCACTCTCACTCACGAATCAAAAGCTGAAATACCTATGAAATCTACGCTCTCATATGCTACCTTGAACTCTTCATCTATCTTATTTTAAAAGATTCTAAATTGATGCTCACATTCAAAAGTTTTGAATATTTGGTTACCTAAAGTTGGTGTTGACTCACCACTCTTACTTACTAGCTCAATTAACTCTACATTGCAACCTATTTTGTCCTAGCACTTGGAATTTGGCACTTTCCTTGTGGACTAATATCTTGGTTTTAAATTTTCAACATACTATTGGTGATTGGTATACTAGCTATTGATGTTGGTTTGTTATTGTTGAAAGAAAGAAAAGTTTTTATGAACTTAAATTGTAAATTAAAATTTAATGAATTGAAATTAATAGAAAACCAGTATCTTCCTAACTATCCAATTGGATTTGAAGTAATCTTATTTGTAACCAATGAAAAATTCAGATCTCTCATTAATTACCCATTAATCTAATGTTTATAGGTCGATTACTGTACTAACTCTTGTTATGCAACATAACACATATATCTAGTATAACATCTCTGGATTCAAAATAGAGAATAAAATAATAGATTCCACAATATCTATATATATAATCAAAAGATGAGAGTTTTACAAAAAAATTCAAGAGTAATCTATAAAAAAAATTATAATCCATAGCTTTGGTCAAATCACAGGAATCTAGATTTGTTGCATTGGTTAGGTGACTTTAAAATGATGGGTGATTTTGAAATAAATTTATTTGAAAACCAACGGATTTTTAAAGTAAGTACAACTATCGCAAACGTAAAAAAGTGGATTAATTTTTGCAGACTCTAAGTGTCGATCTCATAGGGAAAACGTTACTTAATTACCAAGTTGATCGGATTACAATTATTTAGGAAAAATTTAGAGAATTTGATTAAAAATTAGAAAAAGGCTTTAAATTGACTACTTGGGCTTAAACACTTTAAAAACACTTTTAATTGCTTCTAAAAAATTTTGAAAATTACCAAATTTGTAAATTAGCTATGGATTAGATGATTGATGATTTAGTTTAGTTATACTTTAAAATCAAGTAAATGGGCTTTAATTTCAAGAAGGTGAGTTCTGGAAAATTTATTCCAGAACTACAATTTTAAAAAAAAATCCAGGTTTGGTCATGCAAGGATTAATTCGTGTTGCTTATTAATTTTTCAAAAAATTTAAGATGATTTTTCATACTTAAACTATCTTAAACACTAATCTTAAGTGGCCAGCTTAAAATTGGTTCTTTCAAATCTTCAATAAGCAAAATAAAAAAATTTAAACATACATAGAAACTCTTTTAAAACATCAAAACATCAATCCATAGCAACAGAAACGATTAGCCACACATTTGAATCAAAACATACAAGATATGCATCTTAA
>JAOXYD010051758.1:0-13304 GCA_028565735.1 Pinacopodium congolense
ACATAACATGCATCTTAAGCCACATACTTTGATAAATCTCTAAATATAGGCTAAGGAAAGTAGTTAAGAAGTTAAAAGCCATGTTAAAACCCTTCTGAACATGTCTTAAACCTCTGATCATGATCTAGACATCAACACAGCCTTGAATCCACAAGATCTAGCAAGAAAATAAAAGAATATGCAAATATACATGTAAGAACATAAACTTTGATTTAATCTGAAAACAGGAGAGAATAGAATATGATCTGAGTAAGAAAACCCCCTATGATGATTTAGAAACTCAGATGTATGTCTTATCTGCAATATCCAACTTACAGAACTCAAAAATACAATCTAAAACTCGAAATACAAGTGATTGAAGCCTAATCTATCTAAGAAGAAAAAGAAGAGAGAAGCTAGAGCTTCTCTCACTAATATCATCTGAAGTCTCCTTACTAATTGTTCCAAATTATGTTGTTGTCTTGGCTCTATGCAGGCTCTGGTAGACCACCCTCACATGCCAGGAGACAAGGGGCATAATGAAGGTCACGCCATGTTTGAAATCTGGAGGATGTGAGGCTGCATTGCTGACCTGGAGTACAACGACACCCTCTATGCTTACAACGGCACCCTCACAGGATGCTGTTGTCACTCAACTTCTGGACAGTGACAATGGCCCCCTGTTCTTCAACAACGGCACCCTCACCAGGGGGCCGTTTATGGTCAGCAACAAGAGTATTTCTTGATGTTTTTGCTCCATTCTTGATTATTAAGCTCCAATATGCAAATCAAACATTATAGGGCATCAATTAAACACTTAAACACTGAAATAGGGGTCATAATTCAACAATTTTAAAATAAAATCAGATCAATTTAACCCCTATCAACCAGCATCATATTGAGGTCGATTAGTGTTTGTTGATACTTAACACTAGTTCAATTAGAGAATGAAATAGTCAACTGATAAACCTAAATTAGCTCTAAGTATCTTTTTATAAATTAAATAAAATTCTCATGTATTTTGATAGGGTTGTGATAAGATTGAAATTTATTTTCATATGTTTTTTAATGTCATTTCAATCTTATTTTATTAATTAAATACTTAATTTTTTTATATTGTTTTTAATGAAAGATTTATTTGTTTAGCACAAATTTGGGGTGAAAGCATGAAGAATTTAAAGTAATTTGAGTTTTAGGTAAATTAAATTTCAAAACTGAAGTTTAAAAAAAAAAGAAACAAGCTTGAAGTTGGAAGAATGAAATTAAAAGAGTAAGTCTACAACACCAAACCAAGGCAAGGTCAAGCCTGGAGAGCCCAAGCCATTGGACTGCACAACCTAGTGAGGAGGGAGTTTGCTAGAGCATAGCCTGGCTCGTGCTTGTTAGAGCCCAACTCACTACCTGCTGGCCTGGTTGCACTGCTGGACGCTCATGGACCACTTCCACCTGGGCTCGCTCATGGCCCGCCAACCCGCCTGGATCACTCCTGCACGCTGGCTATTAATGTCCTTGCCTTCTAGCACATCTTGGAGACTTCTACAACTGTAAAAACAAACAAATTAACACAAAACATGTAGAGAGGAAGGAGGGAACATATCTGCCATAGGATAGAGAGAATTCTCCTTCTCTCACCATAGTTCTTCATAAGTCTTTTAGCTTCAAACACTTTGTTCATTGAATTTTTGTATTATTTCTGAGTTTCTGAACATTTGAGCTTGATGTATAAACATATATCTAAGTTTATAACTCATATTCAGGGGGTTTCTAACTCAGATCACTTGTTGTTATGTTCTTATTTTCAGATTAATTAAAGTACTTTTTCTTATGCTTACAACCTTGTATGTTCTTTGATTTTTCTGCAAGTTTGATTCGATTCAAAGGTTGTGCTACATTCCAAATCAAGTTAGGAGTTACAAGATATGTCCAGAAGTTTTAAAACTTATTTTGTACACTCTAAACTTATTGTTTCCTTCTATTTTTGTAGATCTATCAAGATATGTTGCATAAGATGTATATTTTGTATATCTTGATCAGTATGTGTGGCTAAATCATTTTTATTGCTAAGGATTGATGTCTATATGATTTAAGAGAGCTTAAAGGCATGCTATGGGTTCTGTATTTTGTTTATTAAAGGAATAAACCAATTGATTTTGGGCTGGCAACTAAAGATTAGTTTTTAAGACAAGTTAAGCATGAGAACTCATTTTAAATTGTTAGAAAAATCAATAAGCAACATGAATTAATCCTTGAAAGACCAAACCTGGATTTTTTTTTTTTAAGTTAGAGATCTGAGATTAATTTTCTAAAACTCATCTTCTTGAAAGTAAAGCCCATTAACTTGATTTAAAGCATAACCAAACGTTAGACAAGATTAAATGGAGAAAAATCAAAGTCTTAACCGTAGCTTTGTTTGAATTTTGTGAAGGAACATTAATCAAACTTTAAATGTGTTTAAAGCTTAATTAAATCATCAATCAACTAATCCTTAGCTAATTTACACATTTGGTAATTTTTATAATTTTTCAGAAGCAATTAAAAATCATTTTTGAAAATATTTAGCCAAGTTATTCTAAGTTTACCAATTTTTATATTTTCAATAAAATTGTTTTTATTTTTCCTAAATAATTGTAATATGATTGACCTAGTAATTAAGAAAAATTTTTCCCCATGGTATCAACATCTAGAGTTTTAAATTTACTTTATTATATTACTTTTACGAAGGTGTACCTTCTTTTATTCTGTTAGTTTTCAAAGTAAAATTGTCTCAAAATCATTCAAAATTTTAAAGCTAGCTAACCAATGCAACATTTACCTAATGCAAACTTAGACAATTTGTATTAATAATCAATAAACCATAAACCAATCTCAATCCTCAAACCAATTTCCTCACAATAAAAGTTCCATCACATTAAACTTAAATCAATTTTGAAATTAAAACATAAAAAAATTTATAATTATGCCAAAATTCATCTATGAATCAATACCCAATTAAAAGTATTAAGACTGAAGGTAGAACAATCAAATAATCCAAGATATATCTAAAATTCAGTAAAATTTTAAAAAATCCAAGATAAAGGATTAATCATCTTAAATTTACACATAAATCATAAATCAAATGTTCCCATTCAATAACATTAATCAACCATTCATTATTCATGAAATATCAACTCAAAATCCCTAAAAAAATTCATCCAAACATTCAAAACTAATTGAATCCTAAAATACTGTCTAAAATATATCAAATAGTCTATGCCAATAAACTAAACAATTTGGAAAATCAAGAGAATCATGTATTCAATCTGTAAATGATGAAATCTAAACCAGAAATTTAAAGAATGCTTAAGAATGTTGAAGAACAAAGGAAAATTATAAAGAAAATCATGACTGTGGATGAATTCTGGAAACTATTCTCTGCTCTCTCCCAAATACTCTTGGCCTCCTCTCTCCTTTTCATCTTTTATATCCACCTTTATTATGTTTTTGTTCGCTAGATAAAATGATAGTTTGTTGTTTAGTGTCTGTATAAAGTGTATATTGGTTGACCGATCTTCTAAGAAGCCTCATTTGGTCGATCGATCATTGATTCAGTCAATCAATGTCTTGCTTGCCTTCGGTTGATCGATCCTTGATCAACAGGGACCGCTACACTTTATCAACATTTTGCTTTGGATTAACTTATATTCTTCATTTTTGGTACCAAATGTGTATAAACACATTTATCCTAACATCAATTACAAATTGAAGATAATTTGAGCATTTAAATAATAAAATAGGATTGAAAAATATCTAAACGCATATAAAAGCTGAATATATTCTAATCCTATTAAAACTTCAAAAACAAATTAAACAGCCTAAAAGGGACTTAAAGAGAAAAGAAAACTAATCCTAACATAAGCAAATCAAAAAATTAGAATTAAGAAGAAAACTAGCTAAAGGACTTAAAAGAGCATATTTAAATAACTAAATCTTGGAAATATTAATTAAAAACACACTAAAATAAAATCAAATAAGCAATCTAAAGCTAGAAAGGGACTTGAGCTAAGGAAAACAAGACTAAAACTTAAGAAACTAAAAAGGAAATAAATTATAATAAAAATACTAGAGAATTAAACCCTTAAAAAGAAAGAAAAGGATAACTAAAGATGCAAATAAAAAGAAAGGAATCACACATAGTACTTAGATAATTAACAAATGGAACAAGCCTAGCGAGGGTTAGAGAGGAAAAGAATTTTAGTAGATTTATTAGTCCTACTAGGTACATGGAGTTTGGCCCTTTATCCGTTGACATTAAAAGATGATTATCCATTAGAAACTTCAATAATATCATAAGGATGGACATTAAGCACATCACATAGACCAATCTAACGAGACTGCAATTTTCTAGGAAAAATTCTTAAGTGTAAGTTATAAATCAAAGGTTGATCACCCACTTTGAAATTTCAAGTAATAATATTCTTATTATGCCATTTCTTAGTTCATTCCTTATAAATCGTGGCATTGTCATAAACAGTAAGGAAAAATTCATCTAACTAATTTAATTGTAATAATCTTTGCTCTCCAACTATCTTTGAGTCGATTTAGAAAATTGATTGTCCAAAATGTCTTATTCTTTAATTTTTTTCGAAAATTACTTTATTCTCTAATTCAATAGGTAAATGAAATGATTTACCATAAACTAGGTTACATGGAAACACACCAATGGGTGTCTTAAACACAGTGTAATATTCCCATAATGCATCATCCAACTGCACAGAAAAATCTTTTCTAGAATTTTTTTAATCTCTCAATTTGAAATTTCTACTTGATCGCTAGCTTGTGGATGATAAAGCATGACGACTTTATGAGTTACACTATACTTGCACAGAAGGGAATCGAATTGCTTATTGTAGAAATGAGAACCTCCATCACTTATTATCAGTCGAGGTGTAACAAATCTTATAAAGATGTTTTTCTTTAGAAAGTTCACCACACTTCGTGCTTCATTAATGGGCAATGCAACGACGTTAACCCATTTTCTGGCATAATATATTACGATTAAAATACATTGATTTGCATATGATTTAAGGAAGGATCCTATAAAGTCAATGCCCTAAACATAAAAATTTCGAAGATTAAAATGTTATTGAGAGGCATTAATGTCTCCTAGAAATGTTTCCAATTTTTTGGTAATTATCACAAGATTTTACGTGATCAAATGCATCTTTAAATAGAGTGGGCTAATAGAATCTAAACTCTAAGACCTTGTGTGAAGTCCTAGTCGGATCAAAGTATCCTCCGGCTTCCTTGGAATGACAATGTTCTAATATAGAAGATACCTTCCTCATAATGAACAGATCTTCTAATAATTCCATCTCAACAAATCTTATATAAGAATAGATCATACCAAAGAAATTTTCTAACATTAGATAGGAATTTCTTCCTTTGCTAATAAGGAAAATCATGATGAATGAAAGTTCTAGATAATTAGCATGCCATGGCAATTTATTCTTTATTACTTTAGAAACACTTCCCTAATGTCCTAATTTCCTTCTTGATTCATGACTTCCTCCCTTAACTTAGAAAGATAATAAACAATAAAAATTTGAGCACCTTTCTTATCCTTAATTTCTATGTCAAACTCTTGCAACAACAAAACCCATCTAATCAATCTTAGCATTGTATTAGTTTTAGTCATTAAATATTTCAACGCTAAATGATTAGTATAGACAATCACCTTTGAAAGAACTGAAAAGATCTAAATTTAACAAAGGCAAAGATGACAGCTAGCATTTCTTTCTAAGTTGTAGTGTAGTTCTTTTAGGTCTTATTTAGCATCCTACTTACATATTAAATCAAACGAGATATTTTATCCTTTATTTTCCCTAAAACTGCCCTAATTGCAAAAGGAAAAGACCAATTGAGAGAGATAAGGATTGGTGCACTTATAAGATTAGCCTTTAATAACTTAAAATATTGCATGTATTTTTCATCTAAAATCAAATATGGCATCCTTGGTCAAAAGATTAGTAAGAGGCTTAGTTATTTTGTAAAAATCCTTGATGAATCTCTGATAGCAACCAGCATGAACTAAGAAACTTCTAGCTACTCTAATTAAATTTAGAGGTGGGAGTTCAATGATCACATCTATCTTGCTTGGGTCTATATATGTCTTTACCTAAAATCTTATAGCCAATCACAATACATTCTTAAACCAAAAAATGACACTTTTCCTAATTTAGCATCAAATTTGTTTCTTCGCACCTTTTAAGTAACTTATCTAACTTTTCTAAGCATGAGTCAAAATATTGGACAAATGCTAAAAAATCATCCAAAAATACTTTGATGTAAGATTTAATCATATAATAGAATCTAGCCATCATGCAACACTGAAAAATGGCAGGTGAATTGGATAACCCGAAGGGCATGCGTCTATAAGCAAATGTGCCATATGGAAAGGTAAAGGTTATTTTATCTTGATCCTTAAGGGTTACTAGAAATTGTAAATAGTTACTATACTCATCTAATGCATAATGAAAATTTGCCTAACTAATCGTTCAATGACTTAATCAATGAAAGGTTGAGGAAATGATCCTTTCCGATAGCATTATTTAATCTTCTATAGTTAATACATATATGCCAACTAGTTATCTTTCTTATTGCTATTTGCTCATTTGAGTCATTTTGAGCCATTGTAATGTCGCTTTTCTAGGGTATCACTTAAACTGGGATGACCAAAATTGAATCAGAGATTGGAAAATTTATTCCAACATCTAATAGCATTACAATTTCATTTTTTTCACTACTTCTTTCATGTGTGGATTTAGTCTTTGTTGCAGTTGGACTGATGGTTTTGTTCCTTCATCTATAAAAATTTTATTAGTATAGATGGAAGGACTTAATCCCTTAATATCTACAATGATCCATCAAATGGCTCTTATATGATATCACAATATCCTTAACAAATTGTCCTCTATATTTTCAATCAATGATGATGAAATAATGATAGGTAACTGCAATGGAACACTTAGAAATGCATAATTTAGGTGCAACATAAGAGGATTAAGCTCTGATTTGGGTGTCTCCTCTATTGAAATATTTGGGTAAATACTTGATTGTCCTTTCTAAAATTTCAAATTTTCCAGATGGATGCCAACCTAGGACACCTTACTTACTTACAAGGCACCTAGAACTTCACTAATTTCTTCTTCTTCAAAATCTTTGGACTAAGAATGAGTTAACATCTTTTGTAAAGGATTAGAGCATAAGATAATAGAAATGTCACTCTTAAAATGTCTAATGCATATGAAGTTGCAACAATCATGATCCAATGGGTTCTGCATTGCTTTAAACACATCAAACTGCACTTCTTCATCCTGGGCTCTCAAAATCAAATTTCTTCCATACACATTAAGTAGTTCCCTTGCCATAGCCATAAATGATTGTTTAAAAATAATGGGCACCTTATGATCTTCCTCCATATCAAGAACTAAGAAATCCATAAGGTAAATGAATTTACCAACATTAACCAACACATCCTAAATAATTCCTTTTGGGGTAAGTGATAGAATGATCTGCAAACTACAATTAAATTATTGTAGGATTTGGTTCTTCTAATCCCAATTTCTTGGTTATTTTAATCCCAACTTCTTAAAGATTGAGAAAGGCATTAAATTGATATTGGCTCTTAGATCCATCAGTGCCTTCTCTATTTTCAAATTTCCTATTGCACAAGGAATATTAAAGATACTAAGGTTCTTTAACTTAGGAGACAATTTCTTTAAGAGGATTGTAGAACACTCTTCATTCAACTTAACAATTTAATAATCTTCTAACTTTCTCTTCTTTGACAGAAAGCCCTTTAGAAATTTTGCATAGCTTGAAATTTGTGCTATAGCCTCTATAAATGGTATATTAATTTGCAGTTTCCTAAACGTTTCCATGAACTTCCCAAATTGCTTATCCAACTTAGCATCCTTCAATCTTTGAGGGTATGGAATTTGAGGCTTATATTGCTCTCGATTTTCACTAACAACTTCTTTCCACTTTTCTTTTCTTTTTATGCTTCCACCATTGCTTCATTAATCTCTTCAACATTTGGTTCCTTCTTCTTCTATACTTTCCTACTCTCCACTTCTAAGAGTAATGACCTTTACATGCTCTCTAGGATTAGCTTTTGTTTTGCTTGGTAGCTTACCAAGAAGTCATTCTTGCTAAAGTTGAGCAACTTGGCTATCTTAAGTACTTAAGTTTTTAATTGATGCTTCATGATTCTATAATCAAGACTCATTTCCCTTAATAAACTTTAAAATACTCTCTCATAAACTTGATTTCTTAGGTGGAGGTGGGTTAGCTCTAAAGCCAAGTGGTGGGGCTCTCTGTAGGTTGGCTAGGGGTTGGTATGGATTTTAGTTAACTCACCAAGAAAAGTTAGGATGGTTCGTCCATCACGGGTTGTAGGTGTTTGAATAAGGATCATTCCTTTGCCTATTATAGTTAACATATTGGGCTTGCTTAGGCCTTCTAGTAAAGGGAATACCTACTTGACAATCTAAAGATATATGGGAATAAATACCATAATGGTCGTACCTAGCTTGGCTACTAAATCTACTAATTCTAACACAACTAACCAAATTATCCAATTTCTTAATTAACACATCCATTTAGGTTACTAAAGCAACTATAACATTGATATCATGTGCCCTTAATGGCTTTCTAGGATTGCGTTTAGAGTTATATTGGAAGCTATTTGTCACCATCTCTTCTATCAAGTTGTAAGCTTCTTTCGGAGTCTTATACATGAAACTTCCTCTAACTACAACATTTATGATGTATTAAGTGTTAGGAGTCAAATTGATAGAGTTTTAATGGTTAATTTGTTGAATTATGACCCCTAATTCAGTGCTTAATTTGTTAAATTTATGTGTTAGAATGTTTAATTTGCAGGATAGAGCTTGATTATGAAGATTGGAGCAAAAACTTGAAGAATACCTCTCCTTTCTGTCTATTAACGGGCCCTTGGCATAGTCACGTTAATGGAAGAATAGAGGGCCCTTGGCATTGTTGATTGGAGGTAGGGTGTCATTGATAACCATAGTCAACAATTTCAGCTCTAAATCTCTAAGATTTCAGCTTTGGCATGTTGCTAATGAATGCCTTTGTCTGTTGGAACCAGGTGGGAGCTCTCCAGGTCTTGAAAACTTCCATGAACCTACAAAAAACACGCAAAAATTATGGGAGAACAGATCTATCATAGTCTTAGAGAGAACTATTCTTCTCTCACCATAGTTTTCCTTTAGTTATTAACTTCAAACACCTTGTATTCAGACTTTTTATTGTATTTCTGGGTTCTGAATATTGGAGCTTCTTGTTAAGTCTTATATCTGAGTCTAGGAATCATCTAAGGGGGTTTCTAAGCTCAGATTATTTCTTATTTTGTTCCATTTTTTGAATTAATCAAGGTTGATGTTTTTATGTTTATATCCATGAATGATCTTGATTTTTCTGCAAGATCTTGATGAATTAGGGCTTGCTTGGAGTCCATAATCAAGTTTGGAGTTCAAGACACATCCAGAAGTCTTTTTGGTATTTGTTGTAATATCTAAACTTTACATTTAAGCTCTTAATTTCATATCTATCAAAGTATGTTTTACAAATTGCATATCTTGTATGATTTGATGCTAATGTATGGCTAATTGCTTTTGTTGCTAAGGATTGGTGTTTTGATGATTTGAAAGAGTTTTAAGACATGTTAAAAGATTTGTATTTTGTTTATTGAAGGACTAAATGAATCAATTTTAAGTTGGCCACTTAAGATTATTGTTTAAGATAGTTTAAGCATGAGAAATGATCTTAAATTATTAGAAAAATTAATAAACATCACGAATTAATCCTTGAATAACCAAACCTGGATTTTTTTTTTAAGTTAAAGATCTGAGATTAATTTTCTAGAACTCACATTCTTGAAATTAAATCCCATTTACTTGATTTTAAAACATAACCAAACTTTAGACAACATTAAATGGAGAAACAATAAAGTCTTAACCATAGCTTCGTTTTGATTTGTGAAGGAACTTTAATTAGATGTTAAATGTGTTTTAAAACTTAATTAAATCATTAATCATAAAATTCATAGCTAATTTACACTTTGGTAATTTTCAAAATTTTTCAGAAGCAATTAAAAATCAATTTTGAAAGGTAGTCTAGTTTTAGCAATTTTCAGATATTTAATCAATTTGTCTAGTTTTTTCCTAAATAGTTGTAATATAATCGACCGAGTAATTAAGTAAACTTTTCCTAGTGCGATCAACATTCGAAGTCTAAAATTTACTCCATTATATTACTTTTGCGATAGGTGCACTTGCCTTATTTCTGTTGATTTTCAAAGTAAAATCATTTCAAAATCATTTGAAGTTTTAAAGTCACCTAACAAACGCAACAAGTTTTTGGTATCATTACCAAGGATTAGATGATATTAATATTAGGAAAATTAGTGCCAATTATTTTAAGACTTGTAAAATTTAGTTTTTATAATTTTCTGTAATTATTTTCTATTTACTTTGCTTTTTGTGTTTTCCTTACTTTTTGCTTAGTTTAATTGCTTTATTTTTTTGTTTTCTTTTATTTAGTATTTTATCTGAATTTGTTTGCATACTCAGGGAAGCAATCCCGAGCTAGTAGACTTCGATCAAAGAATCAAGTGCTCATTGAAAAATAAAAAAAAAGAAGTTTGTGCAACCTCGTTCGATCCGTTAGACGTAAGAACCTCAATTGACACTAAATTTGAAACTGTAAAAATGGACCCTGAGGAACATGTATTTGTAAGATCTTAAGTAGAAAATACGAAACTAACCATGATGGACTTAGTTTTGAGGAACTGAGGAAGACTTGTGGCTAGCATTGTGCGACTTAGAGTCAATGCAAATAACTTTGAAACCCTGCATAGTATCATTTCAATGGTTAGGTCCTCAAAATTTGGAGGTTCAGCTTTAGAAGATCCTAATGAACATCTTCAAACTTTTCTTGATATTTGTGATCTTTTTACGAACAATATGGTCTCTAATGATTAAATTAGGCTTAGATCTTTCCTTTTTTCTGTTAGAGACAAGGCAAAGCCTGGTTATCAACACTTCAACCTGGTTCCATTACTACATGGGACGAATTGATGAAATTATTTCTTGCTAAATTTTTCCCACTTGTTAAGATACTCCAAATGAAAACTGAAAATAGTTCGTTTATGTAATATGAGAATGAGAGTTTATACGAAGCAAAGGAATTGTTTAGATAGATGCTTACAAAGTGTCCAAGTCATGGATTTAATACATGGCAGTAAGTTGATATATTTTACACTAGATTGACACTTTGAACTCGTAGCACCATAGATGCTATAGTTGAAGGAAATATAATGAGTAATATTGTGACTGAAGTCTACAATTAGATTGAGGATATGGTTATAAATAGTTTTTAGTATAATTTCTAACGTCGTCCAAGGAAACCATATGGTGTTTATGCAATTAATGATACAATAGCTCTTGTTACTGAACAAGAAGATAGGTAGTTTGATAACTAGTGCTAGTAGTAGTTCTCATAATATGGATTGTGAAAGTTATGGTAGTACCTCCCATTCATCATTAGAGCGCCAAGAAGGAAGTCCTTTTGCTCGAGGACCCGAACAAGCCAAATTTGTTAGTAATTTCAATAGGCAAAGAGGAAACCCATTTTCAAAAACTTAAAATCTTGGTTGGAGGAACCATCTTAATTTTTCATGGAGTAACAATTAAAACTACCTACAACCACCTCAACAAACTCAACCTAATCCTTAAGGACCACCTCCACCTAACTTTAAAGCCAACCAACTTCAAAGAGAAACACCAAATTTTGAAGAAACTGTTCTTAAGTATATCCAATTAATGAGTCTAGAATGCAAAATCATAAAGCATCAATCAAGAACTTGGAGACTTAACATGGATAGATTGCTCAACCTTTACAAGAAAGGCTACCCAGTAAGCTCCTAGCCCAAATGAAGCCAATTCAAGAGAGCATGCAAAGTCTATTATCTTAAGATGTGGAAAGAAGGTTGAGAGTGAAAGGAAGAAGGAAGAAGAGAAAGGTAAGCAAGTAATGGTGGAAAGTGATAAAGATAGATAAGAAGAAGGACATGAAAGAAGACAAAGAGTTAAGGAAGAAAAGATGAAGAAAGAGAAGCATGATGAGGGTTCAAGTTCAAATAAACCACCTAGGTTATTCACTGATCCAAATGTACAACCCTATAAGCCTTGGATTCAAAGATTGAAGAACAAACGCTTAGATAAGCAATTTAGGAAATTTTTGGAGATGTTTAAGAAGTTGCATATCAATATCCCATTTCCTGAAGCAGTTGCTTAAATGCCTTTTTATGCAAAGTTTTTAAAGGAAATCTTATCCAAGAAGAGAAGGTTAGAAGAATATGAGACAGCTAAACTTAATTAAGAGTGTTCTGCTATCCTACTGAAGACGTTACCTCTAAAGCTCAAGGATCATGGTAGCTTTACCATCCCTTATACAATTAGTAGCTTACAAATTGATAGGGCTTTAATGGATTTAGGAGCAAGTATTAATTTGATGCCTTTATCAAATTTCAAGAAGTTATGATTAGAGGAGTCTAAACCCACTACAATATCACTACAATGGGCTGATAGATTTGTAACCTATCCAAGAGGGATTATTAAAGACGTGTTGGTTAAGGCTGATAAGTTCATATTCCCTGTTGATTTTCTTATCTTGAATATGAAGGAGGATATTAAAACGCCTATCATTTTAGGATGACCATCCATGGCTACTATCACGGCACTGATTGATGCATATGTTCGAAGCTCATTCTCAGGATTTAAAATGAAGAGATTAAGTTTAATGTTTTTCGAGCAATGAAGCATTCATCCACCTTAGATTCATGTAACTTCATTGGATTTCATTTGAATATCTTTGTTCAGATTCATTGTAAAAGGTTTTGATTCGTTCAAATGCAGAAGAAGATGAAGGAGAGGAAGTGAAGGAAGTGTTAAAGGAATTAGAAGTTGGAAAGGAGTCTTCTAACTGGATACAATCTAGAAGGTTTGAGCCTTTGGATAGTCCAATCCAAACCCTTCTAAAGCCATCAAGTGAAGAGCCTCCAACTCTTGAACTAGAACCTCTCCTTTCAAACTTTAAGTATGCATTTTTTAGACCTCCATTTTAATTTCCTGTTATCATTTCGTCATCATTAAGTGATATGACGGAGGAAAGATTATTGAGAGTCCATTGTTAGGGGTTAAATTTGTAGTATTCTTGGATGTTATTTGATGTTAATTTAACCCTATTTTAGTGCTTAAATG
>JAOXYD010051769.1:0-13304 GCA_028565735.1 Pinacopodium congolense
TTAAACATTTAAACACAATATAGGGGTCATAATGCATCAAAGTAACTATAAAAATCATATCAAATTGACCCCTATCAAACTGAGATCAATAGCTTTATGGAGGTGAATAATGAAATTAAAATTCGCAGTAACTAGCCAACCTTTAGAAATTGTAAAATTGCTTCTTTAGAGAGCACTCACAAAGATTTTACCTATAATTTAGATTGTTAGGGCCATAAACACAAGTAATTAGAAGGCATAACTATAATTAATAATTAAGATTTCCAGATGATCTGATTGGTTTATCATTTCTAGAAGTGTATAGGAAAGGTAGGTAAGAGTCTAAGCCATACAAATTATAGCATTCTCAAAGTGATACAGGTTATTAATAGAATTCCATCTAGGTAAGATATAATTATAAGCCTTAGGAACTATGGTTGGTCTTTTTATTCTGGTCTCTAAAAGATCAATAAAAGAGGGGTGACAAGACTACAAAACTTTTTAATACCCAATTTCTTCTTATCACAACAAAGACCTCTAGTGTTCCAAAAACCAAAAGATAGATCCATTACTAATTCTATTTAAAAATAGAAAACTAACCTCTTTGTTTTTTCTTGGTTTTCTTCCTAACCTTGAAATTTGACTTTACTTCAACGAACTCTTAAGAGCTACAGTAATCTAAACCATTCAAGTATTTTCATTTGAAAATATATAAGAATTGAAATGGCTGGGAGAATTACAATAATCAGTGGCTTTATCTTTGCTTTCTTCTTTGATTATGCCTTGACTTCCTATAATGACCTTTCCTTGATAGTGCTCTCCTTTTTAGACTTGTCAAGCCTTGAAATCCATTAGAATCTAGCTTACTCCTTTTTAGTTCCGTCTCCTCCCCAATGCTCTCTTCCTGGTCCAATGCTCTCCTTTTTAGACTTGTCAAGCCTTGAAATCCTTTGGACTCTAGCTTCCTATTTAGTTCAATCCCCTCCCCAGTGATCTTTTCTTGGTCCATCTTCCCTCCATTGCTCCTTTTTTTTAAGCGAGACTTGGCCACCTCTTCTCATACCCTCCACAATGCAAAACCCTTGCCATTCCTCAACCTTAACCCCCTAAAACTTAGAAAACCCTAACCTTTTTAAAACCCTAGTCACCTCGAGTATAATTATCTAGAGAAATAAAGTTGATTGAATAATTAAAATAATGCTACTAAACTAGTTAACTAACTCTTTAACTTGTATAAAAGGAATCAATTTTGCAATTTAAAGATTACCAGTTCAGTTGTGTACCTAAAGTGTCTGATTTTAATGATTCATTTAAGTTAAAAATGACTATGTGGCTTAAACTAGGGTTTCTCCATGAAAAATACACAACAATGATTATGAAAATGTTTAATCATTCAAAAAACTTAGAGAATAGGTTTAAAACTGAATAAGTTTAATCATAAAATGCCTATTTTAGAATTATCACCCTCACAATTAACCGATGTTTGGTCATGCACTAATATAAATTAAGTTGTTTATTGACTTTTCCAATGACTGGGATAAATTTTCCAAATCCTTAATTATTAATAAATCTATTCTAAGTGGCCATCTTTAAACAGATAATTAACCACTCAAACAAACAAAGATTAAGATAAAATCAAATAATATTACTCAATTAAATCATTTTACTAACCTAACATTAGATAATAAACTAGTTAACTACACATATTAATCAATAAACACTAAATATTCAATGTAAAACACATTTATTGATTAAAAATGAAAATAGTATAAATAAAAATAAATTAATGGTTTAGAAAGTATTAACAATATGCTTTAAACTGATTTCTAATCTTTAAAATGTTGATCCTCTCTGTAGAATTCTTAAAAGCAAGCTTGAATATCTATTAAATTAAATGAATAATAACTATAAAGGAGAAACTTAAACTTGTGTAAAAATGACTAAATATCCTTGAAAGATAACTAAAATATACTTATGGACTGATGAAAAAATGATGATAGACATTTTCCAAGTCCCCAAAAATATATTTATATATATCTTGATTAGGTTTAGGGTCAAATTAAGAGTGAATTGTCAAGTTGCTCCTTGAATCCTTTTCTAAAACATCAACATCTCTTGAAATAAAAAATCAACGACGTTATTATTCATCCATGTTATTCTTATGTCTTCATAGTGAAATTTAATAGAGCTTTATTCAGACTACAAAGATGCCATTAAAAGATTGCTTTTTTATTCTAAGTTGGCATTAATCATGGTTTAAATGGGGCAACAATGGTGCCATTAAAGATACACATCATTCTTCTAGAAAATCAACCACATTTGATCCTTTTGAACAAACCTTGTGTTGGCATAAACTTAAAAATTAAGTAATAAAATACATAAATTAAGCAATTTAACATCAAAATAAGGGTGAAAACATATCAATTGATGGTCTAAAATCCTGTAAAATATGCCCCTATCATCTAGAAGATATAGCTATTCATTCATGTGATGATCAAGGTGTATATTTAACTTCTAAGTTCTTCCCCTTAGCAAAAGTGGTCTTACTACTTGATGGACCATGATTATGAGTATATCCTAAACCATACTTATCATTTGATGCTTTTTGAAAACTTATCATAAATTTTAACATTTCTTTTCCTTAGTGAATTTAGATAATAAGTTCTTAAGACTTTGTAAATCCTTTCTTCAAAGAAGCATTTTTTTCTTGCAATATTTGCACATTTCTTTAGTTCTACTCCTCTTTTCAAGAATGCATTCTCATTTACCAATTTCTACATACTATCATTTTCAACACTCTTGAAATCTAAGTCAGTTTTTAACCTTTCATTTTTGTTTGTTTGCATGTAAGTAATAATGCCAATGCTTCCTAATACTTATAAGATGTTTTTTCTTTTTCTTAATCATTGCTTTGAAGCATTTAACTAATTAATTGTAAGTTAACGCTTTATCACAATCATTATCATTGTTACTTGAATTTTATAATATAAGCATCTTGATAAAAGTATGATATATAAGTTTTTAGGCCATTATTTTTTTACATGATTTCACCTCTATCTTGATGAGAAATTGCCTAATTTATGTGTGTTTTTAATGAAATGTAGGTTCATGCTTAAAAGAAGAGTTTTGTGTAAAATGAACAACGTGTGTTTGGATTTTCCAAAAGATTAATGACTATCTTCAATGACCCTGATAATCTTCATTTGAACCATTAGTATAGTACTAGTCAGTAAAACCATAACCATTTTTACAATGGCATTGTGGAGTAAGCAAGCCATCGTTAAAGATGAATTCACAAAAAGAAGAATAACATTGGTTATGAATGATGCCTTTCAACATTGGTTCCAGTATATGTTTAAAGTGAAAATTGGACTAAATAGACTTGAACTAACTTTAAAACCAGCATAGCCTTATATAAATATAATTTAAAGGGCTTTGCAGTTGTTTTAGAGTAATCTTTTGTAGATCTTTTTCAAATAGTTTAGGATTTCTCTTTTAGATGTTATATCAATTATGCACAAGTGACTTAAGAGTGATTTTCAAGGTTTTAAGTAGTAGGTGAAGGGATTATAGCTAACATTATAATTTCGATAGCTTAATTTGGGTATATTCTTATACTCTTTAATTTGTTTGTATATAACTTTTGATGTTTAATAGCTAGGATAGGTAAGTAGATGGATTTCTAATTGATGAATTGTGAGATAACCTATGTTTATTTGAATGCTTAATCATTTATAATAGACTTTCCATTTTAAATAGACTCATAGATGACCAGGGATGGAAAAAATGTACCTAGTTATTGGAAAAATCATAAATAACATTATTTAAATCAATAAATGACCAAAATTGGTTGATTGTGAGGGTTTAAATTTTAAAATAAAAATTTAGGATTTAACTTCCTAATCTTTAATCCTATTACCTAATTTCATTAAATGACCAAACAACATAATAGGATCAAAAGAAATGATGCATTAACTCAACCATAATTATGTCTTAAATTCAAGAAGATACCCTAGATCTAACGATGGAAGATTTTTAGATTAAGTTAATCAATTGAAACCAAAATCCTTAAATATACATTAGATATTGGTAAGTTTTAATTTCCTTTTATGATCTCTTAAGTTAATTGTTTATTATAATTAATTTATTAGTTTAATTTATTTTATCACATTCAGTTGACTTCTTTAGATAATCATACATCAAATGACTTAGTCGTTACAGTAGATACTCATAGGAAGGATCTTCCTATGCACTACTTGTGAAATGTATACCTGATTAGATTTGGTCTTGAATTAAAATTGATTCCTATCCACTAACATGATAATGCCATTATTATTAGTTAAAATTTTATTTTGTAGTGAGAATCAAGAATGTTAATGGTACCTTTCAATAACATCGTTAAAATATATATAACTGGCCATTGAACCTTGAATCTTACATATAAATGATGTCATTTTAGCCAAACTTAAACCCTCATCCTTTTCTTCTTCTCCTATCTTTCCATTGCTACTATACCTTTTGTTTTCTTGGGATTCTTTTCCTTTTTCTCTATTTTCATCAGCAACCTTGACCATCTCTCACCTTTAGTTATGTCTTTAATAATGTAGAGGCATTTCCAATCACTAGCCAACATTTTTCTCACCTTTTTCCACTTTTGTTGGCAACTCCTTGAAACCCCCTACCACACTTTTATCTTTACTTGTTTTAGTTAGTTGTGCTTACTTTTTGGTGTTGATTTTTGCTTCACTAAATTCACAATCTTTTGATATATCTTTTAGTGTAAGCTCCAGTCATTTTCGTCATCAATGGAAAAGGAATATTTCGGTGACAGTGAAAATATTTTGGAAATTGTCAGGTAATACTTCAACAAGTTAAAAGGCATATGCTAGTAGTCTATCTATTTTACCTTGTTAGTATTTTCAGTTTGATCGCACCAAGATCAGTCCTATCATTAAGTTAAATGAAGTTCCTTACATATGTTGCTTCACTATTTACTTTAATATACCATGTAAGGTGGTTTGAGACCTATAATAAGAATGACATCATAACGGACTGTATAGTAGCACCAATTATAGAGGTAGAGTTCGATATTTTCAAATTCTTTCGAGCACTTAAATGGGAATTGGTACCACATTTAGATGGGTCATACTATTCCATCTTAATTATGAGTTTTACGCAAACATCAAGTGAAAAAAGTGTCCAACATTATTGAATTTTTCTCTTTCATTAGAGATATGTTCTTTTCTAGATTATTCGTTGTAACTGATGAGGGGATAATGTACGCCTAATAAAAGGACATTGTCTATAGGGACACAATAACTTTAGAAACCACTTTTCAATTAGAGCTACTTAAGACACTATAGGTATAGGGATGATTACAAACTTTAAGTCATTCCTTACTTATTGGATTAGAATTCGAGAGAAGATTATCTTTGTCATGTTTAGCATTAACATCATATTAAGGACAATTAGTCTAAACAAGATGAGATTTCAAGATACTTATATATTGTATAAGATACTTCAAGAATTAGGTATGTTACTAGCTAGCTTCATCATACCTAACAATCTCAACATGGTTTGGATTTAGTGTTCAAATAAGAATTTTGTCTTTTTGTACCTTTTGACCAAGAATTTTAGGTACTTTAAAGTTAGCTTTGAGCGATAGGTTGTATTCCATCCCCTATATGCCTATATTATTTTGTACTCCATACTTAAGTTATGGAAGCATAATAAAGTTTAAGGACACTGGAGTAATCTTTAAGAACAACCACTGAGAGCTAAAGAGATATTAAAGGATCCTATAGCTCTTAGGCCTAATATTGATGAGGACGATAGCAAAGAAGAGATTTTTTATGAGGCACCCACCAAACCCACACCCTCCTCTCCACATCCATCACTAAGTGTTGGTCCTCCACCCCTACACCCTTTGAGCCACCTACAAGTCCCCTTCTTGAGATATTTTTTAGGCTGGAGAGTAAGATATATTACATGTAGAGAAAAATTAACTAGTAATAGACCATATACACAAGTAGATTGATCAAATGAGGGAGCATATTATAGCTAGAGATTTAGGGCCCAATGGCTAGATTGGGAATTGAGATTTTACAGTTTATTTTGATTCATCTACATTATATTTTTTATTTTTTCTAAAAATATGTTATAATTTGTTATCATCATTTATGATTGATTTTGTTATTTTTGTCTCTATTGTCTATTTTTTTGCAATTAGCTATAAACTCTCAAATATGAAAAAAGGACAAACATATGACTTAAAAATTTCAAGGGAGTTATCGTTGTTACCATCTCTCTCTTATTATGTATTTATTTTTATTTTTGAACATTGGGGGCAATGTTCATTTCAAGTGTGAGGTAAGGAACTAAGAAACAATGCTCATTATAGTTGATATTGTTATATATCTAATTATAATCTATTTAATATTTTATGAAAATTTTTGCTCAATGGTCAATCAAATGTTAAATAATGTTCTTTAATTTAATTAATGTAGCTAATATAATTAAATTTGATCAATTCATAATTGATTATGAAGTTGTTTAACTATGGAATGAATTATGTATATGATTGACATTTATTCATGATTATTCAATTTTGATTAAATTTCATATGGATTTTTTGTGTGAATTTTAATAAAGGGTTCAATTTAAACAATTTAGGTCAATTTAAAAATTTGAAATGTTTGAAATTGAATAAATTAATTTAAAATTGATTAAAAGTATAAAACTCTATGAAAAAGGCAAGATAAAGCATAAAATACACTTGTCAGGAAAAAATAGGGTTTAAAATGCATTTGTCCAAGTTAAATATAAAAATAATAAGGAAAAAGCATGATGGAGTGTAAAACGCATATATGCCGTTGAATTATCTTATGAAATTTTGCATGAATATTCATAAGAATTTCTTGAAATTTGACATGATGCATAAATATTGATTTTGATTACATGTTTTGAGGATCATTGTAGTTTCATGATCAAGAATGAATTAGGATATACTAGTTATGTTAGTTATATTGATTTCAATTGAAGTAGTATGTTTTAAGAATGAACTAGGTATTTTCTCTATTGTGCATTAGGGACACAAGAGCAGTGTATTAAATACCGTACCGGTACTGGTACCAGTACCGGATTGGCCCTGAAAACGGTACTGTACCGGTACCGTTTCGGATAATTATATAAAATTATAAATTAATTTCAAAATTTACAAAATTGTTTATAAATGTATTATATTATGTAGTTTTTAACTTAACTTTAAATTTAAAAAGATCAAAATACAAAATTTTTCATTAAAAATTTTTTTTAAATTTTTTTTTCGGTATCGGCCGATATTGACCGGTACCGACCGATATTGGCCGATACCGGCTGGTATTTGAATCTGGTATGATTTTTCACCATTTCGTACCGGTTTTCGACCAGTACGGTAAGTACCGGCCGGTACCGGTACGAAATAGAACACCATGCTCAAGAGAGGTTTTCAAGATTCCAAGGAGTAGATCAAAGGATTGGAGTTAAGATTACAATTAGGATAGCTTATTTTGGTTCTATTCTTCTACTTTTTAATTCACTTATACCTAACTCTTGTTGATTTATCAATAGAATATGTGCTTTTATATGAAATCTTTATGTTTATTAATGAATATAAGTAATTAATTTGTTTAATAGCTAAGGATATGTAAGTATATGGATTAATTGAGTTCTAAATACTTTATTATATGCTAATCTTTGTTTAATTGAGTGTTTAATCATCTATACTAGACTAGCCATCTAGAATAGACTCGCAAATAATTAAGGATCGAAAAAATCTACCCTAGTCATTAGAAAAATTCATAAAAAACATAATTTAAATAAGTGAATGACCAACATTGGTTAATTATAAGGGTCTTAATTTAAAATGGAATTTTAAAATTGAACTTCCTATTCTTTAAACCTATGACATAAGTTTATCAAATGAAAAAACAATGAAATATGATTAATAAAGATAAAACATTGACTTGATCATAGATATGTCTTAAATTGGAGAAGATATGCTAAATCTAGCCATACATAATTTCCAAACTCAATTGATCCATTGAAATATGAACTCTTAGCTATACATGGGATATTGTTAACCTTTAATTTCCTCTTGTGATATTTTACATTAATTGAGTATGGTAATTAATTTAGTATTTTAATTTAGTTTATTACATTCAATTGGCTTCTCTAGATAATCATACATCAATCAACTTAGTAGTTATAGTAGATATTAGTGGGAACGATATCTAGACTTATTTAGAATCGACCGTATTACTTATGATAGGTATACTTACCTAAAGTTAGTCTTGAATTAAAATTGATTAAAATTAGAGTGTAGGAGGACCACAAACATACCTCATCATTTTTTTAACAAGAATTTTAGTTACATTGTACCTCGTTACTTGGGAAACATATGCGAGCCACTTCTTCCTTTACATGCTCACTATCCTCTTCTTCATTTTGACAGGTGCTAACATAAGTAATTCTAATATGCACTAAATCTTATGAGCATAATCACAATTAGAAATTCTATTAAACTCCTCCTTACTTAATGAACAAAGTCAGGTATGTACAACTTTACAATTAAGAGTAACAAGTTTTTCAATTATTTCTTCCCATTCACTTTCATCCTTGGGTATTATTGCCTTAATTTCCAAAAATCAACTTCTATAGCTAAAAAACAAATTCATTCCAATTTTTCAATCTCCATAAATTTTATTATCAAAGTAAAGGGTTCGATTTATGCTTTCACTATCAAAATGTGACATGATGATCTTAAATTCACTATTTTTCTAGAAATATACTTATTTGATGCTTAATACCAATCGTTGGTCATTATATTGCACCTATAAAGGGAGTCAATTAGGTGACTAAAATTTTTGATGTCTTTTATTCCTAATTGTTAATTTTCCTCTTCATTAAAATGTGGAAGTTGAGAAATATAATTAATTAATAAAATATAATGAATGGAATTAAAATAAAATTAAAAAATAAAAGAGATAAGGAGACAAAGGAACAACTTAATTTATAGTGGTTCAATGTACAATCCCACAACTACGTCCACTCTTTAATATCTTGATGGAAATTTCACTCTCACAATGATCACTTTAAAATTTCTATTTTTTACAAGCTTTAGAGTAACCCTCACAATCACTCTTTTTTTTTTCAATGCACATAAAAGTAACCCTTTATAATCTCAACTACAATTTCAATATGTTAATCACATCACTCCGTAAAATACACTTCACAAAAATGTCCCACTTGATTAACCTAAAGTATTTAAGGGACTCACTAATAAACTTGAGAATGAATGCACCGTGAAACCTCACAACATATAAAAAAACTAACAAAAAAATTAACATAAATTCTCTTATAACTCGGTTTTATGCTTTCCAACATTACTTGATGCATAATACATGCTAGGATACATCTATTTAAAGGTGAAAATTCTTTAACGAGTAATTTATTACTATTGATATGCATTAAAAATTATTTAATACAAATTTTCGATTGAATTTAGTTGTTGAAACCTTAATTTTATGCCCATTGATGAACCACTAAAGGCCCACTATTCGACTAGTCATGTTAGAAATGATGCTTATACTAGAAAAACTATTCACACTAGTTGATCAGTTAACATCACTAGTTAATCAGTCTTACCAATGGGTTAAGCAATACTTATAAAACTCACCTATGGGTTGATCTCTAACCCTATCACTTGTTGACTAGTTTCTCTAAGAAGAAGTTTTTACCCTTTTAACACTTTCTCATAAAACTAAAATTTCCCAAAACATATCCTAACATTTCAAACACTTATTTTCCACATGCATGTATTAAGATGATTATCCTAAACATTCCCTAGGCAATTCCTCTTTGTTATATAACCAATATGCATAAACTCTAAACATAAATGCAACATGCGTGACTTAAACCCATGAAAACTTTATGAGGGTCAAAATAAGACTTGTAATAAAATATAAAAAACATAATCTATTTAATTTAATTATCTGAGTCCCTAATCCTTCATTCAAATATTTTAGTCCTCATATATCACCACTTTTGTTAAAATGCTCCAACTATGTCTTTAAATTGTATCTTTTATCACTATGTCCTAAAACTTATCTTTTCAATGCATCAAAGCATAATAAGACTATTAGCATTAACTTTTTTTATCATCATAAAAAATTAAATGGAAGTTCCCTTGACTCAACAAAGGACAATGCAAGTCTTTAGCTAATTGCGGTTGGTTACATATAAAATTAGCTCAAATTAATCTATCTTTCAATGTACAATTTAATAATTAATTCAAGATTAACTTTTCAACAAGCGTACCAGTCGAATCAAGTAATCAAGTGGAGTATATTTAAGACTCCAAGTATCAATCCCATGAGGAAGTTTATAGGATGTAAGTACTAGGTCAATCCGATTACAATTATCTAGAGAACACTCAGCTTTATGATTTTAGAAAATAAATAACTAAAATCTAATCTCAAAAGCCTAGAAAAATTCCAATCTATTGTAAAAGAGCTATAGATTGATTTTCCTAAATTATTCAGTTCAGCTTTGGTGGTAGAAGATTTAATTGATGGATCAATGATGCTTAATCTAGGGTCTTCTTTAAATCAAGGCAACACTATGGTTAAGACTCTCTCTATTGGTCCAATATTAGCGTTTGCTTATGCCTCAGACTTAGGTAATAGCCTTAAGGCTTAGGAAGTCTAGTCCTAAATTATCCTAATCAAAGACTGTCAAATCCTAGATTATCTGAAGGCAATATCCTAAATGATCAATTCAAGACAAGCATTAAGCATTTAATAAACAAAGATTAATTAACTAATCATGCATTAATCATAAAATAACACAATTAATCATCCATAAACAGATTCAGCATAATAACTTAACTAAAATTAAATATTAAGCACAACAATTATAAGCAAAGAACATAATAAATATAATTTAAGCAATAATAGTTTTATTAATTGAAAATAACAACAATAATACACGAAATTAAAAGTTTAGAATGAACCAAAGCACATCCCCAAATGGTATTCTAACTTTGAACTAGTGTATGAAGCTACTGAAACTTCAAACAACTAGAAAATCTCAAATTACAAAAGAAAGAAAATAAAAACAAATTAAAAACTACTTTAATATGAAAACTGAAGAAAGAAAATGTTTTTTGATCTAATTCTGAGTGCCTAAAACGTCTAAGATAGGTCTCTTTATATAGGGAAGGTGCAGCTACAAGTAGAAGAAGAAGACAAGCCTCAAATGTTGAAGTTTCGAGTCAAAAATTACTTCTACCGTCCATTAACGGTACCCTGTTCATCGACCAGCGTGACCCTGATGAGGTGCCGTTGATGGTTGACTTTTAGTTGACTTTTAACAAAACTTTCATCTTTTTACTCCAATCTCCCTCCTATAAAGTAAGTATAATAATACATAAATGGAACATTTAAGCACTAAAATAAGGTTAAATTAACATTAAATAACATCCAAAAATACTAAATATTTAACCCCTAATAACTCCCCCACACTTAAGTCTTTACTTATCCTCTAGCAAACCAATCCATCCACTTTCTCAAACTAGTATATAATTATAGGAAAAATTAATTCAAGATTATCAACATCATTATTGAAAATGTGTTCTTCATCTTTTAAAAATAATGACTCATTGAAATGTTATATAATCAATTATTCATATTAATTCGCAAATACATTTAACAAATTTCATGCTTCTTCAATCTTCAACTTAAATCACAAAAATCAATTCCACATGTAAAAGGCAAATATAATGAGTTTAAGGCATCAACTTTCAAAACACTTTCACATTCTTTATTAATAATTTATTTAGATAACTTAGTAATTAAATATGTTAGAAACTTAGTTGAGAAGTAACACAATCTTTTGATGCGAAGGTGAACATTTTATCGTGAACAACTCTCGGTTACTAAATTGAGGTAATTCTTTTGAGCATCATTAAACGTGTGACTTGCATAATAGATTAGATAGAAAAGCTTTCCATGCCTTTGTCCAAGTGCTACACCAACTTCAAAGTTACTCGCATCACACATCAACTTAAAAGGAAGAGACTAATTAGATGATACCAAAATAGGTGCACTCGTAAGTTTTTCCTTTAGCAATTGAAAAGAATGCATCCATTTATCATCAAAATTAAAGATTTCTTCCTTCATCAAAAGATCAGTAAGGGGCTTAGCTATCTTTAAAAAATCCTTAATAAATTTTTTGTAGAATTCAGCATGTCTAAGAAATCTTCAAATTGCTCCAACTGAATTTAGAAGGGGTAGTTGATCAATAACTTATACTTTTTCCGAATCTACTTCAATACCCTTACTTTAAATCTTATGGCCCAATACTATGCAATCTTGCACCATGAAATGGAATTTCTCCCAATTCAAAACTAGATTGGTTTCTTCACATCTCATAAGTACCTTCTTTAGATTCTCCAAACATGCATCAAAAGATGTACCAAATATAGAAAAATTATCCATGACTACTTCAATGCATGACTCAATCGTATCCGTAAAGATGGCTATCATACAATGTTAAAAAGTAGCAGGGGAATTACACAAGCCAAAAGGCATGCGATGATAAGTAAAGGTGCCATATGGACATGTAAATGTTGTCTTTTCCTGGTCCTCAAGGGCAATAGGAATTTGCAAGTAACCATTGTATCAATCTAAATCATAATGAAAACTATGCCCAACTAACCTTTCTATGACTTGATCAATGAAGGGTAAAGGAAAGTGATCCTTTCTTATGGTGTCATTCAAATTACAATAATTGATGCACATACGTCAACCAGTTACCTTCCTTGTTGCAATTAACTCTTCTTGGTCATTCTTCATGACAGTAATTCCTCCTTTCTTTGGTACTACTTGAACTGGACTAACGCATATGGATTCAGAAATAGCATAAATGATATCAACATCAAGGAGCTTGACTACTTCTTTCTTTACCACTTCCTTCATATTTAGATTTAACCTACACTGAGGTTGGACCAAAGGTTTACTTCCTTCTTTAATGAATATACGATGAATACAAATAGAAGGACTTAAGCCTTTAATATCTACTAAGGTCCAACCTATAGACTTTTGATGTTCTCTAAGAACTCTTAACAGTCTTTCCTCCATCGCATCACTTAATGATGATAAAATCATATCAGGCAATTAAGATGGAGGTCTAAAAAATGCATACTTCAAGTTTGAAGGGAGAGGTTTTAGTTTAAGAGTTGGAGGCTCTTCACTTGATGGCTTAGGAAGTGTTTGAATTGGCCTATC
>JAOXYD010051780.1:0-27004 GCA_028565735.1 Pinacopodium congolense
CGTAAGATGTTTGGATTATGTGTGAACTTAATCAAAACAATAGGTTCTATAAATTTTTTAATGCATTCAATTGATTAATTAAGATAGAGAGAACTTTCACTTAATTTATTAAGTTGAATAGAATTGCATAACTTAAGAGAGAGTGTGATTAACCTTAGAAAACTTAAGGTCCAATAAAATTTGGAAAACCTATCAAATTAAGGTGAACAATGAATACAAATCCATACTAAATGGATTAATTACCTAGATCCTAACTTCATCATTGTAATTCTTGTGAGTTTTTTTTTGGACTTTACTTTTAATTGTTTTTTTTCCTTTAATCACTCAACCAATCACTCTTCTTTTGAATAGGCTAGATAATAGAGATAGGGATTTACTAATAGCTATAGTCTTCATGGATTCAACAACCTAGACTCATAATAGCTATATTATGTAGAGATAGGTGCACTTATCTTATAGTTTGTTATTGTATTGTTTAGTTAAGATTTTTTGTTTATTATTATTTAAAACGTAAGCATGTTCTACATCCTCTCACTTCCACATTCCTATCTTTTTAATTACATAAAAAAGTAAACAATTAGTAGTCATTATTAAACTACAAAAGGTTCCAATTAGGTTTTGATGTTGATATCATAATACTACTAATAGTTTTATTTTATTTTGATGTGTTGAGAGACATAATTTGGAGCTCAAGTTGGAATATTAAAGTGAAAGTGGTGATCTATAAAGATTAAGATGATGAATGGAAGATCAAGTAACAAGATATTTAAATTGAATAAGTTTTGGTTTGTACTTTTAATTGTAAGTCTTATCTAGATCTTTACAAAGTGTTAATGGACTTAAGTCATACACATTGCATATACTTAGTAATTATTCATATAAGATGCATAATATAGAGGAATTTTGTGGGGAATGTTTTTAATGATCTTATTAAGATACTAAAACTTTTTGAAAACTAGTTTGATGTGAATGTGTTAAGGTGTGTTCGAAAAGAAATGGTTGAAAATGTTAGGATGTGTTTTGATGTTAGATTATGTTAATGTATTAAGTTTTGTGTGAAAAGAAGTGTTTGAGAAATTCAAGACTAATTTTAGGGTGATTTAAATATATTAACGTGTACTAAGTTAGGTTAAAAACATTTTTTTCATAACACTAGTTAACTAATAGGTGAGATTAGTCAACAAATCTTATTTTTTTTTTAATAGATCAATGAACTAGTGGATGAGACTATTTGACTAGTGTGTGTTTTTTTTTTTTGGTTGATAAGGGGTTTAACTAATCAGATGAAAACAGTTAGTTTTCAATAATAGAATAAATTTAATGAAATTTATTGTCCCAACAATCATACATGGAAACTAGGCTAGTTTTTCACCAATAAATAGGTGGATATGCATCCTATTAAGTATAAAGTGAAGTAGAAGTGAATTGATAAGAGTTTGGGGGATTTTTAAAATGTTTTTATAAAGTTTGTGTGAAGTGTTTTGTGCATACATCTTTGGTTTATGTGTGAGCAGCTTAAAAACTTTAGGTTCATTAAGAGAAACATTTTTTTGAAGTGTATTTTCGAGATGACATGATTTGTGAGTTTGTAATTATAAAGAGTTGCTTTAAAAGTCTTAAAATATAATGATTGTAAGGTTTATCCTAGAACCCATGAAAAGGAAAGTGGTGGCAAAGTTATTGTTGGTAGTAAAATTCTCAACAAGGAGTTGAGGGGTGGATGTAGGTCTCCCCCTTTTATATGTCATTTAAGGATTAACAATTGGTATTAGAGTAGGTCTCCATTAGGCTATAATTAAGGTTTAACAATTGGTATAAGAGTAAGGTCTCACATAGTCTATATCAAAGGTCCAACAATTGGAAGGCATCATTTTATGCTCTATTTTATGGCTAAAAATATTTCACTCAAGTATTCTAAATACTTATCAATCACTCAATTATACTGTTCAACTAATATGTATCAAACCCAATTACTGATAGATCAATAATATGTATTGATTGACCAATACACTTGGAAACAATTTTTAAATACTTTCCTAAGTTTCTCATACTTCCAAAACTTATTCTTTAAAAAAAACACTTAACTCTAATGTATTTAAAAAATTTCTCAAAGTATTTAAAGGCATCATGAGGGTGTTCTTTAAAAACTTCCCTAATTTTCCTCTTAATTATGAAATGATATATATAATATACCTAAGTTTAAATGATCATATAATCAATGAGCCCTTAAAAATATTGAAATGTTTACGACAAGATCCAAATTCAAAAATTACGAAGATTAACCTATTAGCTCTTAATTATCTTAGTTTTAATGTCTTCCTTCATAAAGCATCCTTTATGTTATATACCTTTGGTTACGATATATTTTCTTCCAAAACTTTTATATTCTTATTTTTTTAATTATATTAGTATAAAGTAAACCATTAGTAGTAATGATATTTCATCATAATCAAAACATATATTAAAACCTCCCTTGGTTTAATGATAACATATCATTAAATAGAATGATAGGATTAATAGAATATTAAAACCAAAATTGTAAGCCTATAAAACCTCAAAGATTAGGTCAAGGTCTAGGTGTCAATTCATTAATTCATATACTTTCCTTACTTTTAAGTAAAATCCAAAACTTACTTGAAACTTTAGGCATTACAAACAAAACCTAGGCTCCTTTTTTAGTCCTTTACAATTTTCATTTCAAACCTTAAGAAACAGTTTTAGCCATTTGTTTTAAACTCTAAGCCCTAAGACTTAAGTCTAGGGCTTTTTTTAGTATCAAGCCATAAAATATAACTCTAGGAATTTTCCTTTTCTAAACCACGAATAATCATTCTAGGCATCCCATATTATTTGATTTCATTTGAAGTCTTAAGACATAACTCTAGGTAAAATTTTATAGACATAGGAATCATTATATGCATTTTGTTTCATTTAAATTTTGATAATAATGATCCATCATAAATATTTTCTCTATTTGAAATTCTAGGATCCTTTATAGGTATTCCAATTTTATTTTCAAACCTTAGGTAAGACAATAAACTTCTTGTTATTCAACCATTTGCTTTGATTTTTAACTTTAAAACATAAACATAAAGTTTTTAATTTTAAACCATAAGTCAATCCAAAGTTCCTAAGCCTTCATCCATATATTTTAAATCTTATTTCAAGTTTTAAGTATCAACTTAAGTATTTTATTTCAAGCTCTAAGTAAAATAAAAACAATACTCCTAAGCATTTAACCATATGGTTTGTTTCTAATTCTTTAGTATGCTTTCATTTAAATCACACACAATTTCATTTTGAATTCCCCAAGTTCATAAAAAATTTTTCAAAATTAACTAACTACATAGGTGGGTAAATAGGGTGCTTAACACATTCCATTTTTCAATTCAAACCTTAACTCGGTTTGACTACTTAAGACCTTTTTAGTTCCTTTCCATTAGGATTTTTTTATCTCCCCTTAATAAGGTTGGGATATGAATCTATTGTTATAAATTTAACATTTGAAATCATTTCTATTAAGGCTATACAAAAATGTTAATGATAGGGGATTTGAATTAAATGACTATAATTAAAAATATCATTTTAAAAAATTAGTTAAACACCTTGAATGTAATGGGAAAAAACTTAATAAATTCGAAAGGAATGTCAAAACAACAAAAACTATTTTCACAAATATTTTTTGGAACTTTATATATGACATTGACAAAATAGAGATACAATAAAGGCAATATCAACATATTTCAAGTCTCTTCAGCCTAGTAGCACTGTGACGTTCAGTTTATAAATATATGGATCATAACTAAACAATATTAAGAATAATAAAGCAAGTACACCTGTCATTCTATAGTATAGCTTAGGGTGAATTCGATTATCGTCCCACAAAGATTACAACTACTAGTATTACCTATCTCTCTAATATCTAGTCTAACAAATTTAATGATTGTTTGAATTATTAATTAAAATAAAACTAAAAACTAATTAAAATCATGATCCTAAAACATTTTACTAGATAAAGATGCAATTAATAAGAAAGGACCTAGATGAAGAATTCCCCTAAATCATTAACAAGTTCAATGTTTAATTTTAAATTAATGTTCAACATAATTTAATTAAATAAAAAAACCCCTTAATTAAATTATACTCTTTCTCAAGTAATATAATATCTATCCCATAATTTATTAACTAGAATATATTTAGTTTTTACCTTAAAAAGATGTATTAATTCGATATATAGATTTTATATTAGTTAGTTTTGAATCTAATTTGGAGAACTTATGAAAGCCTATCTCTATTAACCTATGCAAGTTTCTTTATTAATAATATGATCTATTGATATAAGTGATTTCTCAATCTAAATATATGAAATTAAATAATTAATTGAAATTTCTTGTAAAAATTTTAATCTAATACAATAAGTACCATGAATAAACCAAAGATAAATAAAGGGATTTTTTACAATTAGATAAAAAAAATTAAATAATAGGTATTATGGTTCATCTCATTTAAATCATATAGAAAATTTAGTTTATAACTATATAAATAAGCACAATAATAGTTTTAAAAAAAGAAGCTAGAAAAATCATTATCATGGTGTTTTGTTCTTGATTCTTTAATTGAAAGTTGTTGTAAATCATCTTGATCAATCAATCTTAAACATAAACTTGAATTCTTATCCTCCAATTGCTTTCAAAATTTAGTAAAATTAGTGTGGAATTGAGTCTTGACACTTTAGTGGTGGCTACCTCTCTCTAAAAGGCCCAAAGTTCTCTAGAAAACCTAAAATGACAGTTTTATAAAAGTTAAACTACCTCTCTCACAGTCATGCTAGCATAATCACGACCTAAATTGTGGTGATCTGCATTGTCATTAGCTTCAATTTCTTGTTTTGTTTGTTAAGGTCACAGTTGTGACCTAGGCCATGATTTGCATGACTTTTGCATCTTTCCACCGCTCTTCAATCTCATGAATTGTCTAGCTTTTCCCACAATTATAATGAACGTAATGCCTACAATTGCAATCATTTTTGCCAAATTTTATGTGAGCAATATCAAATCCAATGACTAATACAATTAAGCATAAAAATCACATGAAATACCCTTAAACCTAAATTTATCAAATAAGCCCAGCCTTAGTATTTGTTTAGTTTAAGATCCATATATATTCATAAAATTGACCATCACAGTGCTACTAGCTTAAAGAGACATGGAATATGTTGATATTGCCTTTGTTATATCTCTATTTTATTAATTCCATCTACACATTTATGTATAATTCAATATAAGAATATGTATAAATTGAGTAACATTGACAATAACAATTACATAACATTAATATATAATAATTAAAAAGATAAAGGAAAAGAGGAACATTTATGATTCAGGGTTTAGTTACACTAAAATTCCTTATGATATGACCTTTTCATGTCAATCCTTATGTTTTGGAAACTATCATTTATCACCTATAATATTATTAAGTTATCACACAACCCACTCTATCATATTTTATTAGTTTTTTATTTATATTTTTAAATATAAATATACTTAAGTGTTAATATAACATCATGTTAACGGTATGAATGCATAAAAACTAATGGAATAGGATAGAGGGGTTTATGTGATGTTTAAATAATATCATAAAGGGCGTAAATTATAATTTTCAAAATATAAGGATTGAAATTAAAAAAAGTTAAACAATAGGGATTCTAGTGTAATTAACCCAATAATTTGTAGTTATTTGATCCTTGTTGACCTATGTTTAGTCTCTAAGCTCACTTAAGAATTTTGAATCCACTATAACTCTTCTTTAGAGTAACTCTTCCCAGTGAGTAAAGAGTAATATGCTACAAATATAATTTTAAAGCCTCAAGACAAACCTTATAATTTTTTTGATGTTGAGAACTATTTCTAACAAACTCCTAAGCCTCAAAATTGTAAAGGTTACAAAAAGCATAATAAAACAATATTTTCTTATTTTAGTTCACAAACTACCCATTATCTTATTTGCTCTTTTTTCCCCCTTCCTTTATGTCTCTTTCTGTCTCTTTATACTTATGTCCAACCTTCTACCCTTTAGGATCATTCTTTTTTATATGTAGCATAATGTGACTGTTCATGTCCTAAAAATGAGAAGCCTATTTCAATTGAATAATCTAATTTGGTCAATCTAATTATTGTTCATAGACCTCCAAAATACACACTATTGGATTGCCTACGAATAGAAGGTGTCTTTTAAGAATTTGGTATTTATTTTTCTTAATTTTGCAATGCCTCTTGAATTACCTTAATACCATATTGGGAGAGCAAGTTATTATCAGAATACTATAATAACATCACTATAAAATGTCATCTTCCCAACTTGCTTCCAAACCTTTTAACAAAACTTGAATCACTTTAAGTAACTTATCCAAATCCTGAATCACCTTTTGCAAATCACTAATATAGACTCAAACTCTTACATCATGTATTTCAAGCTTGTTAATCGAATCTAAATTTCAATCGTTATTTTTAAAACTTTCCACAATTTTTTTTGTCTTACAACATTGCTTTCTAATGTTACTTATCGTCACTTAAATAAATTCATTAGTACTTTAATATTTTTTTATGTCATAAAAACCATGGATTTTAGTCCACTTGGTTCCATACGTAGTCATTGTGTTCTCTAAAACCAAACACCTGTATGTTAATATAGCTTGTTTCAATAAGCTTATAATAACCAAAAGTGTAGCTTGCACATTTTGTTCTCAATACAAACTTGAACAGTTGACATGCAAGATTAGTTCATTTATGATGATATAAACTTTGGGACTCTATAAGCTTATATCTATTTCATAAGGAAACTATTCTCTTCTGCTAGTTTATGATAAACAGAGTTATTTGAATCTTATGTTACAAAAGAATAGAAACTAGAATAAATTTTATTCATCATTTAGAAAATTAGTATAACACCAAGGTTTAAAGTTTTGGATTATGCAATATTTTAGGATTTATTAACAAAGATTAAAGAAGTTTGTTTTAATTCTTTAAAATAATCCTGCTTTCATACTCCAATAAACTAGTAAGGTTGAGAGAAAATGTAGGCCTTTGCAAAATATAGTTGAAGTTTTATTGATTCAATCTATGCCTATGATTTTTTTTCTAAATATATTCTCATTGTTAATTATATAATTAATAAATAGCATATAAAAATTTTAAAATGTATGATCACTATTAGTTATATAATAATAATTGCTAACGAAATGTTTAGGTTGGGAAAGGCCATATAAATTCTAAATTAAAAATGTTCCATCTAATGAACACATGAGAACATTTTGATACTAATGCTTTTCCACTAGTAATTACTATTAAAATGAAAAATTTTGGTTTTAAGATGTTGTTTCATAAGTTAGCCATGTAATAGAAAAAGATATAATGTTTTTAAGGTAGAAACAAGTGATTTTTTATAAGTTGGGTCGTAATTTTTCATTAACAAGGTCTCTTCCATTTACAATTAAAAATATTCTCGAATCCACTTCTGTTGAATTTCCTTACCTATTTAGGGATCATGACGATCCAAATCTAACAGCCTCAAGCGTATCTTTCGAGCTTGTAATTTTGAATATTAATGCAATTATGTCTTAGATCCACCCAATCATCGTAACTTATTAAATAACCACATTTCTCAACATGTTCCTCTCAAAAGAAGCATTAGGATCAAAATTAGAATATCAATTCAAAATGGTTTTTATAAAAAATAAGTCATCTTTTTCATCTAGCAGTTTTTATTTTTGTAATAAATATATGAAATAAATTTTCTCAAACATGTCTATAACTAATGAACCAAACTTATAAAGATAAGCATGTATAGATGTAAGTCGGGTTGAATCTGTGAAGAAAGAATTAGTAGCTTTGGATAAATATAGAATTTAGAATTAAAAAACTTCATTAGTAAGAAAAACAATAATTACATCAAAATGGTTACAAAATGGAGATATTGATAAATATGAAGCAAGGTTAGTATCTAAGCACTGTAACCCAATTAAATAATTATAAAACAAAGAATGTTTTTCTTCGTTTGCTAAAATAGTCACAATTTTTATGTTCAAAGAAATAAAAATAATGAAACTTTGTTTTGTTTTGTTTTTTTTGGAAATTGAAAAATGCACTAATAAAAGAATCAAGAGAGTTACTCATTAAGGAGTTAAACATGGAAAATAAAACAATAACATAGCTTCCAAAGGAAGGAAATTACAATCCAGATATTAACTAGTAAGCTATCAAATTTATCGACTTAACATTTATAATGCGTTTCTACATGACTATTCGAATGAGGAAAATGCCTTTTTCTACCACATGAAGGATACACTAATCGTAAGTTTAAGGAAGTTTGTCTCTTGACAAGATCACTTTACAACCTTAAATAAACTTCTTGCATGTGGATCATGAGTTCCCTAACTACAAGAAATATCTTGTTTCTCATTCCCTCTCCCTTTTAAAATATAGCAATGTCAGTTTTTAAATACACAGAAAACATGACAGAATCATTTTCTCAATCATTAAATAAATCTTAAAGATAAAAGGAAAAAAGGGAAGAATCATTATGTAAATTTAGTGACTATAGATCCAAGTTTGAGTTTATTAAGTTAAAGTGTTAATCGATCCCGTATAAAAGTTCTTTCAGTTGGTATTAGAGCATGGTTTTGTAGTACTTATAATGCTGTTACAAACCATATTATTTAGTTTTGTTAATCATTTAAAGCATGGTATTCACTTCTTTAAAGGAAATAGTTAGTGATTCCACAAGTTTTTAGAAAATCTTTACATGCTTATGGTTTAAGATAAATGTTGGCTTCTTAACACATTAATCCTATAATGTTTTCACATTCTGTGGTCAAATAATTGAAGCACCAAGCCAAGTTTGGGATTTTCTGTTATTATGGCCTATAAAAGACCATTTTTTGGTTGGTCCTATGCTTTAGCATGTTGTAAACTGAGAAAATGGTTTTGTTGTTTTATAGTGAGAACACTTAGATGAAAAAACTCAGATTTGGGTCATCTTTGTGATTTTTGATGCAAATTAACAGTGGCAAGGCCTAGGATAAAGTTGTATATGGTGAGAGAGATAGCTAAAAGCAAGCCATAAAAGAAAATTAAAAACCAAAAGAAACGAATCAAACTTTGCACTGGAAGGCCTTTGGGCCTTCTACTAGCAGGCAAGTGCTGAACACACATCCATTAGGTCCTATTTTTCTTTTTCTTTTTTTAATTTTTTAAAATTTGAGCAAAGTATTTTGAGCCATTTAACCTATGGACCCTAAGATGGCTTTATTTTAGTTGATGGGCTATAACTTTTCAAGATCCTAAGTAAGATGAATTTATTTATGGTAATAATCCATTAATTCATTTTAGACTTTAATTATGGACCATAATTAATTTATTTTATTTTAGGTCCTAATTGATTAATTAATGAAGTAATGAAGTAATTAATTAATTTATTTATATTTATAAATGTTGCGTATAGAAAGCTTGTGTCCTTATTGAAATTAAATTTTCATATTACATGTTTGATTTTATACATGGCATTATTGTGATCAAAGTGGCTATATTATGAATTTTGTCATTTATGAACAATATTTTAGTGAATTGTCTAATTAAATTTTTATTGCATAAAAAGCTTGTTAGTCACTAAAGTGGCCTAACTTGAAAATTATGTTGACATTTAATTGGGAATTTTCAATTGTTCATGGTTTTATAATGCCATTAAAATGACATAATAGTTGAACTAAACAATTGATTTTATTAATTACAATGCTAAAAGGTCACCCAAAGGTGAACCATTACTTATGATTAATTACATTAAAAGGACTTTGTCCAGTATAATGTATTTTGTTGGCATCATTACATGTTACAATTATTTAATTAAAAATCACCCAAAGGTAAATCTAAATGTACAATCAAGGTTATTATTTGTTCAAATCCATTTAAGTTTACTCGAAGTATTAATGGGTGAGCTATATATTATATTTGCGACATCTACAAATTTTTTTCGTTTTAAGAAATGACCTTATCAAGTTCAATGTTTTAAACTATGTAGATTGGTCTGAATAAATCTAGTTCTAATTCATTGTAATAGATTTGGACTTGGCAATAGTTTCAGATGTAATGCCCAGAGCTATAACTGAGACCAGTACTAAAGCTAATAAGTCTTTTTACGGGGCTTGGGAAAGGTCTAATAGTTTGAGCTTGAACTTGATGCAAATGATGACCACAAAAAATGTTAAACCTTCAATGCTTAAAACAGACAATGTAAAGGAGTTTATGTTGAAGATTAATGAATACTCATAATTAGATATAACTGACAAGTCCATAGCATGGACTTTGAAGAGTGAGCTAACGACCAAGAAATTTGATTGGTCACAACCCATTCATGATCATATAACACGTATGAAAAATTTAGCATCAAAATTTAAATTGATAGGTATGGATGTGAGTGATTCCTTCCTGCTGCAATTTATCATCAACTCACTTTCCATTGAATTTGGCAAATTCTAGGTAAATTATAACACCTTGAAAAAAAATTGAACCTTTAAAAGATTAAAGCTATGCTGTTTCAAGAAGAATGGAGATTAAGGAAAATGAATGAGCACTTTGTTCATCTCACATTTCATCACAGAGCTTATAGTAATAAGAACAAACTAGGAAAGAAGAATAAGGATAAAGATAAAGCTCCCAGAAAGGTTAATGAGGGTTGAATCTATAAAGAACAGAGGTGTCACTTCTACAAGAAAGCTGATCACTTTAAAACATATTATCTTAAAAGAAAGGCTTGGTTCGAAAAGAAAGGTACATACTATAGTTCAATATGTTTTGAATCAAACCTTATTGAAATACCTAATAATACCTGGTGGTTAGATTCTTGTGCAACTACTCATGTTTCACATGTTACACATAGATTCCTTTTAATCTAGCTTATAAATAGAACTGATAAGTTCTTATATATAGGGAATATAATGAAGGCATGAGTAGAGGGAATTGGAATGTGCATATTGATCTTAGATGATGGATGTGATCTAGATCTAGAAAAGTGTCTTTATGTTCCTAAATATGTTAAAAATTTAGTTTCTGTTGCAAAGATAAATAATGTATGATTTAATTTTAAAATCGAAAATGGTGTTTTTTCATTGCATAAATACAAGTACTATTATAGTTTAGGTACTTTAATTGATCATTTATATCGCTTCAATCTTGTTATTGATTTTATTGAATCTTTGTTTCATATTGACCATATTACATAAAATAAGCATAGTGCCTATAATAAATGTTATACTTTTTTGTGATATAAAAGATTAGGTCATAAATTTAAGGAAAGGGTACAGAGGTTAGTGAAAAATGAAATCTAATCTCAATTGGATTTTTCTAATTGAGATATATATGTGGATTGCATTAAAGGTAAGTAAACTAAAAATATATCAAAGCATTTAGCCACAAAAATTATTGAACCACTTGAGTTAATACACACTGATATTTTTGGCCCTTTTAACGTACCTTCTTGGGCTGTAAAATGTATTTCATCACTTTTATTAATGATTTCTCATGATATTACTATCTATATTTACTATATCAAATGTCTCAGTCCATGGACATCTTATAGGTATTCATTAACGAGGTAGAAAAGCAATTCGATAGAAAAATAAAAATCACAAGGTCTGATAGAGGTGGTAAATATTACAGTAAATTTGACAAAAGTGGACAATGTCTAGGTCCATTTGCAGAACTTCTTACAAGTCAAGGCATATATGTATAGTACACAATGCTTGGTATACCTTAACAAAATGATGTAGCTGAAAGGTAGAATCATACTCTTATAGACATGGTCAGGAATATGTTAAGTTATAATATTGTACCTTTATCATTGTGGATGCATATATTAATGACCTCTACGTATTTGCTTAATAGGATTCCTAGTAAGGTAGTTTCTAAGACTCTTTATGAACTGTGGACAAGAAGTAAACCTAATTTATGCCACCTACACATTTGGGGTTGCCCAGAAAAAGTAAGAATATGTAATCCACATGAAAAGAAGCTTAATGCAAGAACTGTTATTGGTTACTTCATCAACTATCTCAAAAGTTAAAAGGGTATAGATTTTACTATTCTAACCATAGTATGAGAATAACTGAGTCTGGTAACACTCGATTCATTGAGAATAATCAAATTTTTTGGAGTGGGGAATTACAAAAAGTGGATAATCAAAAGAGTCAAATAGAAACTCCTCCATCAAATGCTATTTCCCCAGTTGTTGTCCCTCTTGTTTTATCATGGTTATATAACATACCATAACAACAAATTAATATTCTAAACCCATAAGTTAAATATATTAATGCTGAACTAACTAGTGATGCACAGTTACAAATGAACTAATGATACCATAAGAAATAGCATTGCAAAGGTCTGTTAAGTAGAAAAGATTGGCTATTTCAAATGACTATGTAGTTTATTCACTTGAACATTGATTAGGATCTAGTCTTATTCAAACAAGCCATAGAATCTAGTAATTCCGAAAAGTAGTTTAATGCTATAAAAGAAGAGTTAAAATGAATGGATGAGATTAAAGTCTAGGAATTAGTTGAGTTTCCAAAAGGTCTAAGGCAATTGGGTTATAAATGGGACTTTAAGACCAAATGCGACTCACAAGACAACATTAAAAGATATAAATCCAAACTTTTTTTCCAAGGTTACACTAAAAAAATGGCATTAACTATAAGGAGAACTTCTCTCCAGTTTCAAAGAATGACCCTTTAAGGATTGTTATGACATTAGTGGCTCATTATAATTTAGAGTTTCACCAAATGGATGTAAAAACTACCTTTTAAACTGGTTACTTAGAATAAGAACTGTATACAGTTCAACCAAAAGGTTTCTTAACCACAAAAAAAGAACATTTGATGAATAAATTAAAGAAGTCAATATATAGATTGAAACAAGCTTCAAGACAATAGGATCTTAAGTTTAATGATACTATGACATCATATGATTTTGTAGATAACACCATTTGATCAGTGTATTTATATGAAAGTCAGTGGGAGTAAGTTCATTATATTAGTCCCAGATGTTAATAATACTATTTTTCCTACTAATGATATTACTTTATTACATGATGTAAAGAATTTTATCTTTAATAATTTTGAAATAAAAAATATGTATGAGGCATCCTATATGATAGGAATTGAAATATTTCGTAATAGATTACAAGGATTGTTAGAATTTTCTCATAAAGGTTTTATTGAGAAAGTATTAAAGAGATTTATAATAGAAAAAGTTCTCTATAGGGATAATTTTAATTCAGAAAAAGGACAAGTTTAGTGAAATGCAATGTTCAAAGAAAGAAATAGAATGTGAGGCATTAGAGTTTATTCCCTATGCATCAATAGATGGGGGCTTAATATATGCTCAAACATGAACTCAACCAAATATCAATTTTGCTATTGGAATATTGGGTCAATAGTAAAATAATCCTAGAATGAACCACTATAAAGCTGTAAAGAAAGTACTTAGATATTTATAAGGAAAAAAGGATTATATGCTCACATACAGAAAGTCAACCCATCTCGAAGTGATAAGTTAATTGGATTCATACTATACTAGTTGTGTAGATTAAAGGAAATTTACATTCAGTTATATGTTCCTATTAGTGGGAGAAGCAGTTTCATGGAAGAGTAAAAATTAGTTCGCCATTGCTACTTTCACTATAAAGGTTGAATTTGTGGCATTCTTTAAGGCCACAATTCATGCATTATGGTTAAGGAATTTTATCTTAGATCTTGGTATTGTTGACAATATACCTAAACTTTTAAGAATAACTCTACAATTATTTTCTTCTTTCAAAATAACAAGTATTCAAAGGGTGTGAAACATATAGATTTGAAGTACTTGTTTGTGAAATAAGAAGTGCAAAAACATAAAGTACCAATTGAGTATATTACTACTAATCTAATGATAGAAGATCTGTTAACTAAAGGATTAGTGCTCAAGACATTTATTGGCCATATTGAAAGGATATGCATCATAGATAAATCCTTGTTGGTATAGTGTTATGACAAGTATATACACATATTATTGTCTTGCTCGGTTTTGTTTTAACACTTAAGAATTCAATTGTAGTTATGTTTTTGCCTACATACTTATTATCCACATTATATTGTATACAAGCATTGTTCTTGTGAGATAATGATTACGGTATTACCCACTTAAAGTTTTATGAATTGAGATAATCGCTTAATACATGGAAGGAATCATGTTATTTCATAACTTGTGATCATTATGATTCAATTATCTCAATTTAATTACAGATGAATTGATAAATTCAATATAAAGTGTACACTTAAAGGTTGTTGATGAATCATCAAATTGTAACATGGCCCAAGTGGGAGATTATTATATTATTCTTAATTGACCCATGTAATTTAATGGATTGAATCCAAAGAAATGAACCCAACATGATGGTTATTGAATTTTAAGGAGTTTATACTCAAATGGGTCCAAAGACCCTTTCCTCTCACTTTTAAAATATATCAGTGTTAGTTTTCAAATGCATAGAAAACATTATAGAATCATTTTCTCAATCAACAAAGAAATCTTAAAGATAAAAGGTAGAGAGGGAAGAATTCTACAAATTCAGTGACTATGGATCTAGGTTTTAGGTTTATTAAGTTAAAGTGTTAATTGATCATGTATAAAAGTTATTTAAAACTTTTCTTAATTAATCAATAGAAGTTTACAAAAAAACATTTTGAAAGATAGAGGAGCAATACATTCCAAACTAGTTGACCTAAAAACATAGGTGAACTCCTTGATGATCTTTGCATAGATGCCTAACAGGAAGGCTTCTCTATACAAATTTCATGTGATCTGACATTAGTTGCTTAGTTGAAAACCTCAAGTAATATATGTTCAGTCCTAAGAAGTCACATTTGCCATTTGTATGCTAAGATATATGAAAGAACTCTTTTCAGAATATTTTTTTTCTAGCATCTAACAATCTTCAGTTTTTATCCAATTATGACACTAAATGGAGTCATACTCCTTAGAAAATCCTTTATAAGATTTTTTGTTTTTCTTGGAAGGGCATTGATTTCTTGAAAAAAAAAAATCAACAAACAATATCAAAATTTTCCATTAAAGTATAACATAAAAGAATGAAAATGATAACATGTGAATCCATATGGATTCCATACCTTTTAAAGGAATTTTACTTTTCATCTCGGCTGTTTATAGCTTTGCTTTTGATGATAAAGCAATAATCCACATCTTTACAAGCTTTATATTTTATGAGCGTACCATTTACTTGGAAATTGACTACCATAGGTTTACTTTAACCTTTTTTTAATGTAAGCTTTAGAAGGACAACAACATCATCTTCTTATCTTGAAGCTGGGTTTAAAGATAGGGTATAAATAATATATACAAGTTTTATGATACAGTTATTTGTAGTTAAAATAAGTTAATTACTTACACATAGTTACTTAAAATAATAACTAGATGTATGTATATATAAATATGAGATTCAAATAGCATAAAAATACCTTATTGTAAATAAAGAAGTTCTTTCTCATAATTCTCTTTGAATTAGCCTTCTTTCACCACCGTAACTTTGTTTGTTAAAGAAACCCAATCAAAACCATAATATTATATATAAAATACTATTATTTTTAGAGAAAATCCTTAAATTTAAGGTATTGTAATTTTATTCTTGATAAGTATTGATACTTGTTATTTTTATTTTTTAAAAATTTCAATAATACAATGTATGTGCTTATATATAATTTTTTAAAAATCTAAAATCTAAAAATTTAATTAGACATAGATTTAAAATTTTTTAAATAAGTTAGACTTAGATATATAATCCCATCATCTAGGCCAAAGCATATTTGGACCAAAAACATTTAGGAAAATATGGAATAAACTATTTAGTTTTTGTACAAAAATATAATTCATCGGTTAAATTTTCTAAAAGATAACTATTAAACGAATTAAATATCTAACTCTTAAATGGAAAATTAATATCAAATTAGACTCACAAATTTCTTGAATAATTGTTTGTAATCATATTTTGAAACTATGATTTATATTTTCAAATAAAATTATATTATTTTTAAGTTATTTGAAATAAATATTCAATACTTTTATTTATGTAATTCAAATTCAACAATACAAATAAATTAGTAGTTTGTCTAAGTAAGAATTTAATTATTTAATTTATTGAAAATTGTAACTTAACTAAAATTTTCAAAAACGTAAAAATATTTATAAGTGTAAAATTTAAGTTTAAGTTAATATTTTTACCTTTTTAAAGCTTATAAAAGACAAAATATAATATAAAATATGGAAAACTTCAACAACAATAAAAAACACTTAAGGAACTTTTTAAAAATTTTTACATATAAAATTTTATATTTTTGGAATTAGTGTAATATGTAAGAGGCTTTTTTAGTTTTTGAAGTTAAATATTTATATTATGTTGTTATGATAATGGGCAGAAATCTTATTTTTCTTTGTTGATCTCAATTTATCTTCGCGTCTATTTTTCGTTATTATGTTAGACAATAAAATTTTATTTTTTATTTTAAGTTTGAATTTTAAGATTAAGTTAATATTTTTACCTTTTAAAGCTTATAAAAGATAAAATATAGTATAAAATATGCACAACTTCAATAACAATTAAGAACATTTAAGGAAGTTGTTAAAATTTTTTAAATATTAAATTATATATTTTTGGAATTGGTGCAATATATAAGAGGCTTTTTCTTAGTATTTTTAGCTTAAATATTTAAATTATTTTGTTATGATAGTGGACAGAACTAATTAATGCTAAAATATTATTTTTCTTTACCAATCTCAATTTATCTCCACCTTTATTTTTCATTATTATGTTATATTTTCCTTTTTTTTACTTCTATTTTTCTACTTCGTTTTATATGGTCTTATTTTCCTTCTCTATGTTTCTCTTATCCCTTCACTTTAGATAATAAAAATATCTTTTTTATTTTAAAGTTAAAATGAACAAATATGGAAGAGTAATCAATTTCTTGTTTATCATCTTTCCCATTCAATTTTAGATATCCCCATCTTTAATTTATAGTATTAACTTCAATGTATCTCCTCAGAGGTTAGATGTTTAACATGCTATTCCTAGGTGATTTCTAGATGGCTGATTGCATATTGTTGTAACAAATAATCGATTATAGCTCTCAACAACTCTAATTTATTAATTTATTTCTTAAAAAAAACAATTGACAAATAACTATGAAGTTTTTTTTTTCTTTTAGGGAAGATAGATAGTGATGAAGATGCAAGAATGAAATATGAGTGTAAATAATATGGTTATTAATGACTCACCATTACATCAATGTGAGTTTTGTTGGCAACTAAAACAACATGAATAATTTACTTAATTTTTTTACTATTGTTCATATCACTACTTGTGGCAACTTGTTTTTTTACATTTTTCTTTTTAATTTTTTCCGTTAGTCAAACTTAATATACTTACACTATTTACTATTCATAACTGATTATAAACTTCAACTAGCCATATAGATCTTAATTCTCACATAAAAGTATTTAATAGGAGAGTCTTAGTGTCTTCATTATCTAATTACTTATTGTAATGCTGGTGCATCCTCATATACTAACAAATAACAATATATTGCTACTGTCAGTTAACGTCCCTCATATGGATCATATGTGGCAATTAAAATGCAAATTTTACCATAAGTCTTTAACATTGCTTACATGTCATGAACTCTTGAACGATATCACTATCCATGATATTTATAAATATTCAATACAAAAAATTGGATTTTCCATTTTTATTTATCATATGTTTAGACCATATTGATTTATTCAAATGTGTCAATAATCACATTGAGAATTTTCAAAGCTTCTCTCATCTAATATATTAAATTTTTTAATTCTATTTTATATAGTTTTAAACAGGTAGCTATATTGTGTTTAAAGATAAATTAATAAACTTAAAAAATGTGGTTCTAATGAGCTATTAAAACGTTAACTACACTAGAGACCAAGTGAAAGATAATAAACCATTAGGAGATGTAAGCCAAAACAAGTCACAACACCTTATGAAAAAAGGACCTTGAACATATGCACTCATTAACATGTTAAATCTAGTTAGAATGATTTAGAACCAAAACTTCCATCAAAGCCTTAACCTTTCAAACATAGTGCTGGAGCATTAGATCTCTAGAGAGAATCTCTCTAATACAAGAAATTGATCTTGAGTGGAACCTTACATAATTTTGATGTTGACCGCCATGTTTAGCCTCATTCCTATCTCTCCAAATACATAGGAGTAGCAACTAAATGCAACTTAAAAAAATCTAATAATCCCATTTAATGAGGCCATGAGGATTTGAAGCCCATTGGACAATGTCCAACCATTCGATTACATTTATGTAGTGATTACAAAGTTCATGTATAATATACCAGAGTTGAAAGGAGAAGTTGCATTGGAAGAAAAGATGATCTCTTGATTCATTTCTTATTCTATAAAGTTTACAAAAAAGACTGTGTCCATATAAAGTTTTTAGGTTCATTTCTTGTGCTAAAAAGTCTATAAATAAAGGTCGCCTTCATTTGAAGTTTTTTAGGACTCGATCTAATGTTAATAAGCTATTAAGTATGCCAAGCTATAAGCAAAAAGCAACTTTAGGTAAGCATTCCTTAAACCAGACTAATTTGGAATTGAGCACTCTCTGAGTTTGTGTCCTAAAGAGTTCCTTACATGAGCTGTTGGTACAAAATCCATTTGAGTTTCTAGCCCAATGTACTTAGTTTGCTCTTTGCATATTAGGTGGATAATTTAGGAGATAGGATCTAAAAATGAGTAGATTTCTAGAGTTGAAACACCAATTCCCATCCAAGATAATATGTTTAACTCTAGCTAATAGAGGCAGACAAGCTCTTAAATTAGAAAATTGTGGTAATTTGTTAAGGAGACCTAAGTTGGACCAATTATCATACCATTCGAATATAGAACATCCATTCCCAATTCTGTGTGAGATTACAGGCTATATTTGGCTTCTAATCTTCAGTCATTGTCGTGTGGTCCATGAATGTTGGACATTTTCATCAAGTTCCAAAAGACCTACCTTTTAGTTTATATGTATGCATCCATTTAACCCGAAAAATGCAATTATATTCTTTAAACGTTGTAGTTATTTTTTTCCCTAAGTTTTTTTTTTCTAAATATATATGTATCTAAAAGTCATATCTTGTATACCCTTTGAGAAATAAAACTATTATTAATTAATTATCAAATAAAATTTATCACATTTTCACATCATTTATATACTAACAAATTATTAATAGTAATTTTTATGTGTTCAAATTTAACAACTATAATATATATATATAATTACGATATAATACACTTCCTCTTCTTTTTGTTTTTGAATAAAGAAGGTAGAAGATTTATTTTTACCTTCTAACATTTTAAAAAGGTCTAATTTGTCTTTTAACATTTTATAATTCTCTAGCATTTATAAAATATTAATGGTGCAATTTACTCATTAATATTTGTAAAATAATACACTTTACCCTTAATATTTGTAAAATGATACAATCCATTTTTAAACAAATGAAAATGGTGTAAATTGTCTTCTAAATACTAGCCCCATTGACATTTCATCAGTCAACCAGTAAGACTGACTAAACCTCATATTCCATACATATGCATCTTTAAGCATAGATGCTATGCTCTTCATATAATTGTTAGAGAAATCATCTACATGAATAATATATAGGTTTCCTTCTCTTTTCTCCTTCCTTTCATGTTTATCACCATTTTTAAGGATAGAACATTAAGATCTCATGGAGCTGCATTCCTTACACTTAAAATAAGTAATGTTAGATAATTTTCACTTGGATTAATACTTACCTTAGAGTCCTTCCTTTTTAAGAAGGTCTTCGTCTTTAAGAATTTATTGAATTTCCTTATGAGTAGAGTACTTTTTACATATCACTGTCACTTGTAAAAGGTTTGTTGTCACTTGACTCTTCTTTTGAAACGCTTGAAAGCCATGTTCATCTTTTTATGTATGATCTCCCCCTCTTATGTCTCTTTAATCCTTATCTCATAAGTAAGGAGAGATCCTATTAATTCTTTCAAAGATAAAATAGTTTAGGTCTTTTACTTCTTAAATTGCGATCACCTTGGCTTCCCCTGACTTCGATAAAGATCTTAAAATCTTTCTCACCAATTCAATGTTAATATAAATCTTACTTAAACCTTTTAAGAATATTGATAATATCGATGAATCTAGTATACATAGAAGAAATGGTTTCATCATTTTGCATATGACAGAGTTCATATTGATTTATAAGCATACTAACTTTACTTTTTTTCACTTAGGTTATTCCTGTGATGTATGAATTCTAATATGTTCCATATTTCAAGCGGTTTTACATATAGAGACTCTATTGAATTCATTCATACCTAACCTATAAAATAAGATACACACACATATAGCCTTACTATTCATGGATACTAATCTTTTATTGCTACTATCCTATTCTTCCTCTATTTTAGGTATCTTTTTATCTCCTATAATTTTTGTAGGGATGACAGGTCTATTTGAGACAATTTCTTATAAATCCATATTTTTTTCATAAAAAATTATTTCATTGTAGTCTTCCAATATAAATAATCATTAATATAAAAAATTGAGCTCTAATAATGTTTTCCCCTTTTTGATTAAATGATGATACTATTGTATTCAAATGTGTCATAGTATGATCTTTATACTCAAAATTTTATTAGAGATATGTTCTATATAAGTCATATAGCTGATACAACTTGCTGGCCTTCTATGACATATAAGAGGAGGAGGGATGAATTAAATGTGATAATTTTTTTAAAAATATTTGACTAATTCTAAAATTCACCTTGAAAGAAATTTTAATGAAATAGGAAATTATGACAACATGGTAAGATTAAATAATCAATATATCTTAAATTAAAACAAACTTGTATAAAAAGAAAACAAGCAAGAGAAAAGCAAACCAAATTAGTAATGGTTTCGCTCAAAAACCTCATTTATGTCAACTCTTTAACTGCTTATTTGAAATTTCATTATAATCTTCCTTTACAGGTAAAGAGTAACCCCTGTAAAAAATCTTCTAATGGTAAAGAGCAACTCTATGATGTAATTAAATCTTTTTTCCCATAGGTGAAGGATAACCTTTGCAATTCAATTTCAGTAAGTTTATAAGAAAATAGACTCAAAACTATCTTACTTTGTTAAACCAAAATGTTTAAAAGGGCTCACAATAAGCAGTATAATGAATGCACTAAAAACCATAACTACACACCCCCAAAATAAAATCTTTCACTCAATTTGATCACCACATAACACTTGTATTCAATTGATTCAATTGGACACTAAAAAAACACATGTTTTTAGGTTCAAATCCACTAAGTAGTTATTTATAGTCATTATACAACATTAACTAAAATTTATTATAAATTTTTATATGAGAAAACTATTTATTGTCTAGATTTCATGGCTATTGATTGACCACTCATAAGCACTAGAAGACTAGTAAGACATATTGGTTAACCACAAAACAATACTGATCAATTCGTCCATCACAATGACATCTTTTAACCTATCATTTATCACATTATCTAGTCACTAGACAAATTTCAAAAAAAACTTATTAAATGCACTGGTTGACCAATCTCTCATACATTAGTCTACTAGTCTTATAAAAAAACTCTCATTGATCAACCACTCCTAGACCTTGGTAGATCAATCCCTATAAAAACTAAATTTTTGCAATTCACTAACTTTTCTTGACTTTCTCAAACTTTCCCAAAACATATTAAAATATTTCTTTTTAACAAACTTGACTTAAACATATTTAAAAAGTCGCTAAAAATATTTTAATGCATCTAGAGTATTTTTTTAAAAACAATTTCTACAAACATTCCTCTTGATTATAAAACTTATTTCTAAAACACATAATTATGAATGCATGTTTATAACTTGAAGTCTAAAACACATTTGGATGATCAAGATAAGATTTACAGCAAAATTTACATAACATAATGTATTCAACTTCATTATCTTGATCTCTAAGCCTTTGGTCTTCATTATCACCACTTTAGCTCCAAAGGTCTAAATTTGACTTTAACATGTATTGTTTAATCCCTTTCTCAATCCTGTCTTTTCACTACATTAGGAATAAAAAAACCATTAATAAAGGTTTTTTGTCAATATTAAAATATAAGATGGAAACTTCCTTTCTTCCAAAGTTTATAAAAACGTTGAGGTTAGAACTTACATTTCAAAAATTTTAAAAATAATAATAATGTTTCAAAAATATTAAAAAAGAATCATAAAATTTTAAAACATTTTAAAACTCTAATGCTTCAAAAAAGTTCAAACTTAGCCCTAAAATGTTTAATAATTCAAAGATTTTTTAATGAATATTTTTGAAATACTAATGTTGAACTAAGGGAGGTTCTAATCTTGTTTTTTATGTTAACAAAACATGTTTACTTTATAATGTTTAAGTTTATTTTGTGAGTTTCAAAGATAGGTTCATTATATGGATGTTTTGATATGGAAAGCTTGAAGCTTGAAGGCCAAAATTTAAGTTAATGAAAGAATGAGGAATATGGAAGCTTAAAGACCTTAGTTAGGTTGTTTAAAACTTCTTTGTAAGTGCTTACTTATTGTTCAATTGTTCTAAGGGTCTAAAATTGTCATGCATTGCATATGGTTTTATAAAAGTGTATAAAACTCTCATCATATAGGTTAATTCATGTGTTTAGATTGTTTGAATGTTTTTATGAGTCAAATAGGCTTGAATCTTGATTTAAAACTTGTTTGAAAGTCTTAATTAATGTTAGAAATTTGTTTTGAAAAGCTTAGAATTGAGTTGAACTATATTTCTTTTTTTTTTCTAGAGCTATACGATGAATTAACAAGATCTATACAACGACTTCTAAGGGGTTATATTACCCCTGTTTCCTATAGAGATATAAGGTAGGTTAATAGAACATCGTGTATATCACTAAGTATTATTGTATTGGTCTCTTACAACAATGGCTAGTTTCCTACCATCAATTTTAACAATCTATTAACCTTTAAACGACTAATTTTTGTTAATCAATGTCTCTAAATCCTTTAGAACCCCTTATATACCATCTCTAAACATGTTTTTCAACTTTTTATGTTTCAGTAATAAATTTACAAACAAAAATCACTCACTCACTCAAAGTTGTCAACCACCCTCACTATTCTTATTTCAATTAGTTCTCTCACCTTTTTAATTTGTTTATAAGCTTGCTAATTTCCTGTTTTATGCTAGTTTAAGTGTTCCAAAAGTTGTTTGATCTTATTTTTTATTTTTAGGGTGCTTATTTTACTAGATTAAAGTTTGAACTCGTACTCTATTAAAACTGTTTCTACATTTTCTATTCTTGCTTTAATCTCAATATCAATCACCTTAATCTAGTTCTAAAATTGTGAAAAAAATTTTTCCATTTACTTAAGTATTCTAGAATGTGTTTGATCCTTGTTTCAAATTTTTATAATCCTATTTGTTTTGTTTTGAGCTTAAACTTTCAGACACTCGTAAACTGTCTTGTTTTCACTATTCTTACTTCAATCACATGGTTTGCTAGTTAAATCAGTTTCTGAGTGTTTTTCCTTATTTTTGGTAGTTATTTAAGTGTTCAAGAACATCATTGATCAATTTTGTGCACTATTAAGTTGTTATATTGGCAAATTAAGGGTCATTTATTTGCAAACATCATATATGTCTAGGTTTAAGTGTTCTTGCTTTGTTTCATATGTTTAAGTGCTTAGATTAGAATTAATTGCTTCCAAATTGTTACATCTTCATTGCTTACATACTAAAGAGTTTCATTGGCTATTTAAGTGTATTTTTAGAGCATTATTTGAGTGAATGGAATCAACTATATTCACATATCTATAAGCTATCCAGATTTGGTATTTGACTTTGTTTCTTCAATTTCCATCATACATTCATATGATTTGCGATTACAATGTATTTTGTGATTAAAATATCCCACATAAAAATTTTTTAAGCATTCTAGTGCATCTTAGTTATATCATATCATTTATTGAATGCATAGAGCCTTTAGTTTAATTGTGTTTTAAGTGAAACATCTTCTTAGGTGTGTTTGGTTACTTATAAAGGGGGTTATTGAAATTGTTGAATTTTTTGGGTAATTGTTATTATAAAGGCTCCTCTTTGCCATATAAAGATTTTCAAAAGGTTAATTTTCACCTTTAATAAGAAAGATTGTGTCTTGTAAATGTCACTCTTTACCCTAGAAGAAGATTGTACTTATTTTGATTAGTTAGTTAAATTTTCAATAATTAGTTGGCGAGTGGATTAGGCAATTATTACGGATTGCAGAACCACGATAAGTTTTAATGTTCATTCTCTCCCTTATCTCCTTACTTATTGCTTAATTATGTGGTTTACTCATTAGTTTAATTGTTATCTTTTGGCATTTTCATTTCCCTATCTTTCTAAGTTGAATCTTAGTTTAGTGATTGCATTTAGTTTAAATTTTTTAAGGTGGATAGCTTAATTGTTTGAAAAAGTTTTAATCCCTTAATGCACCCCCTCTTGAGTACTTTTGGGATTTACAATTAGTATTAGAGCCTATGTCTCACGTTTGCATTAATTTTTAATGAAATTTTGAGTAAGTATCCATTATGGTACATATTGGAAGTTTATCTAGCTATAAGAGTAAAAATATTGGAAGGCCTCCTTTCTTTGATCGGAATGAGTATTTATATTGGAAAACTATGATAAGGTATTAGCTTTAAGCTAAAAATTTTAAATTGTGGGATATATTGAATGAAGGACCATACATTCTCACTAAGAAAATGGTCAAAGAATTCTTAAGGTAAAGGAAGTGAATTCATATTTTGTTTTATGCTTTAAGTAGAAGTGAATTCAATAGAATGTTCATGTGTTAAATGGCTAAACAAATTTGACATAGTTTAGAAGTAACTCATGAAGTTACCAAAAAAGTGAAAGAAAGTAACATATCTATGCTCATTCATCAATATGAATTTTTTAAAATGCATCATAATGAAAGTATTTCCGACATGTATACTAGATTTAATGAAATCATTAATGCATTGAATGGTCTAGGAAGAACATACTCAAATGTTGAACTTATTAGAAAGATATTGAGGTTTTACTAAAAGAATGAGAGGCAAGGTAGCCGTCATTCTAAAGGCTAAAAATCTTAACATTTTTCCTTTGGAAGAATTTATAGGCTCAGTCCTTACATATGGAATCGCGACGAATGAGTCAAAAGTAGGAGAAGAGGAAGCTTCATGAAGAAGGAAGAACTTGACTTTCAAAGTCAAAAAAGATGAGTTTAGTGAAGAAAGAAGCTCTTCAAAAGATAGTAATGATGAGATATCTCTCCTTACTAAAATGTTTAACAAATTCTTGAAGAAGAAAGCTCACTTCAAGAAAAGAGAGTAAGGTAATTATGATTACAAAAAAAATCCTACTAATATTATTTGTTTTGAATGTAGGAAACCGGGGTATTTGAAGAACCCTTGTCCACTTCTCAAGGAAAATAAGAAGGATGAGAGAAGGACAAGAAGGGAAAAAAAGTATTGAAGGACTTGTGAGACACCAAAAGTAAAGAGGATAGTGACAAATCCGAAAATGAGAGTGCAAAGTTTTGTTGCAGGCCTTGGATGATGAGGTATCATCTTCTTCCCATTCTAATGATGATAAGAATGAAAATATTATTGTAGACATTAGTTTAATTTATTATGGAAAAGTTAGATGTGTATAATGTGCTACTACGAGAAGGAGGAAATTGCCCTTCAAACATAAAGAATGCATGAAATCAGTGGATGACTTCATATTAGAGAATTAGAAGCTAAAGAATGATTTGCATGTCTTAGAATCTAAAAGTGTGGAGCTTGATAATGATAGAAAGAAGATGATGGTTGAAAATGATTCCTTAAATAATGAGTTAAAGAGTATTAAAGAACCATTAAAAAATTTAACAAAAGGAAAGGAAAAATTGGATAATATGCTAGGTGCTAAAAAAGTTTTAAATGATAAATGTGGCTTAGGCTTCATTTAAGGGAGTGAAACACCAAACATCAAGACTATTTTTATGAAAAAAAAAAAAGTCTGGATGAAGAGCATGTTCCTAGGTTATCATTTAATAATGATGCATCATCTTCTAGAACTCAATCTATAAATATTCATCATACTTTTATGTATGCTTCAAGATCCACATTTAGGAGAAATACGTAAGCATCTAACAAAAGATATAGTTTCTTTACAAATAAGGATAAGAAATTGCTTCAGTGTGGGGGAATTGTTATGAGTCAAATGGATTGCATTTTGATTGCTAGTTTGTTGAATTATGACCCCTAATTCAGCTCAATTGGTCAATTTATGTATTATTATATTTACTTTATAGGATGGAGTTTGAACATGGAGATTAGAGCAAAAATTGGAAGAAAAAGCCTTATTTCAAACCATCAACAGCACCCTCACAGAATCACATTGATAGAAGAATAGGGGGTCGTTGATGAGTTGATCATTCGTTCATCAATGGCAGCCTACAGTTGTAATTCGATGCAAATCGTCATTGATAGGGTCAGAAAACAATATAACCTCAAATCTACAAAATTGTGGCCGGTGCATGCTTTCCATCATTACTCTTGTCTGCAAACACATGTTGGAGGCTGTTGCAACTGAAAAACAAACAAATAACACATAATTACGCACAAATCAAGAAGAACACATATATGAAAATAGAGAGAGACATTCTTCCTTCTCTCTTATTTGTTCTTATTAGCATATAGGCTTCAAAAATTTTGTATTCATATTATATGTTACTTTTTGAGTTACTAAACATTAGAGCTTATTGTTAAAACTCATATATGAGTTTAGGAATCATCCAAGGGGGTTTCTTAACT